>CM069442.1:58152608-58279613 GCA_035610835.1 Ophiura sarsii
TTTTACATGTAGTCTTTTTTGTATACCAATATGTGTTTTTACGTGGCGTTTTTTAATTTTGAACCAAACGGCGTGCCAAATTGATATACAAAAGCAATGTTAATTTTGAACCAAACGGCGTGCCATAGACACTCGAATATGTTTCCCGTATAATGGCTGGCAATATGTCATAATTCATTTCTTTGCCTTGAGATAAACTTGACATTTGATAATCCATCTCCAATGATAACATTTATCATGGACAAAATTACCATAAATATTAAGCCTGTCATTGAAGTATTGCTTGTGCATCGTTACATGTTCATGTACTTATAAATAGCAAACATTTCTGTCTTGTTGCTTCATCAGATTTAGATTTATATTTTTAGACCTGTAACGTATTTCGAATAATGACAAATTGTTCGAAAGAAAATTAGATCACGTTTGTTTGCATAACTAAACACACAATTTGACGCTTTGAGAAATTGAAACTCTTGTTTATGGTAGTTTGTTGTGCGTTTGTGTGTGTGGGGTGGTTTTTGACTGAAACCAACTGGCAACTCTGAAGATGACGTTTCTTCCCGTCAAAGTGGATCGTGGCTATTCTGATGAAATCCTCCGATGTATGAGGATGAAATACATATGTGAATATTCATTTATTGGTTTCGACAAGCATATGGTTTACTTCTATATTTCTAGTTATGTTAGTTTTTTGGTATAATATCTTGAATTCTTTTTTATTGTTGGAATAGTCATTGTTTATATAGAGCATCTTGCTACCTAATCAAACTATCAAAAAGATACATTTTAAACATTTGTCAACTCGTACAATTTACGTTTACAATGTTTAACGATGAATACCCGGTAACAATTGAGTTTCTGAAATCCTCCGGTGTAAATTATGAGTACCTCTGATATTACAAAATGTCTCAATACTGAATGTATCTTACAAAAACAATTTGTTTTAATTATTCACGTCTACGTTGGCAATGGTGACTGATGTATGACGAGTAATGGGTCGTATATCCGACGAGCACGCAATATAGAGAATAATAAAGGACACCTAGAATATTTTTCATCACCTCATTTTCCCGCCAAAACTTTAGGGAATTGGTGATTACAGACCTCATTTTAACTGTAGCATGCAAGTATGAACATGCCAGATAAATGTTGGAATGAATAGCGCATTATTAATGTATTTCAGCTGTGTTTATTATGTCTGGGCCTACGAGAATATAAAGGGAGGAGAGATAAATCTACAGGGTGGCTCAAAAAACGGACATATATTATGGTTTCAGCAAAACAAATCAAAAGAAAGTTGATATTCGGAATAGGAAAACGTGTGGGCTCAAAAAACGGACATATATTATGGTTTCAGCAAAACAAATCAAAAGAAAGTCGATATTCGGAATAGGAAAACGTGTACTTTAGGTCCCAGATTCTGGACCGTACTAGTATCGTCCGATAGTGGAACACCTATTATCGTTCGATACATGTACATGTACAAAGTCAGTGTTCCAGTATCGGACGATACTGGGACATATGAAATGTACCAGTATCGGGCTATAGTGGAACAAAATTGTGACGCGATCAAGAGGAATGAGTCGGATGTCGGGGAATCCCAAATTGAGATATGGCCAATTCAAAATGGCGGCTTACATAAGTTTTGATGGAAATTCATGCATACAATTTGACATAACTTTGGAACAAAACGTCGCATCGACATGGTGTTTTCAGTTTCCGAAAGCTCTAGGTGTCTTCTTTAAAACTGTATTAAAAACTTATTTTCGACCAGGGTCGTCATCCGACTCATTCCTCTTGATCGCGTCACAATTATGTACCAGTATCGTTCAATACTGGGACAAACCACACTGGTAGCATTTGAACCAGTATCGCCCGATACAGGAACATAAAAACGTTCAAGTATCGCTCGATACTGGAACACAAGTTGGTGTTCCAGTATCGACCGATACAGGATGAGTATAATCGTACCAGTATGGACCGATACTGGCAATTTTTATGTTCTAGTATTGAACGATACTGGTATACCAGTTTTTGGGACCTAAAGTACACTTTTTTCTCGGAGTAGAATACTTGATGAAATGAGATTATGTTTAGCTACTATTATGAAAGAAAATTATTTGAATTCGATCTTGATAGTCCTAAGGTTGACGTTGTTTTTTATTCATGTTTTGTTGTTGTATGCCAATAACACATTTAATAAGCAAATCCATTGTCAAAAAATCTTTTTGAAAACGTGGACACGGGACTGAAACCAATTACATTTCTACTGGAACATCAGCATACTCCACTGTCATCACATTACAAGTTGTTTTCTATCTCCAGTGTCTATTACTACCTATTGACATTATATTACAATGATAGACGTATAATATTGCTAATCATGGATCGTTATGAAAAAACTTGTTCCGATCTCGGCGATGGCGCTACACGGATGAAAGTCAGCTGACCTTCGCCTGCAAATTGTAGCAGAAACTGGAGAGCTTACAACTGAGAGAGTAGGAAACATAGTAAATTCATATATGAGGATATGAATGTAAATGGTTAAACTATGAAACCAGTCTGATGTCAACTTTTTGAAATACAAAACTTCGAATAGAACGTGGTCAGGACCCGTTTGTCCCGATTTTGCCCGTGAATCGCCAGTTGCATTTGGTTGCGCATTGTTCTGACTTAATCAAGATTTGCCTTGAATTTACTATTTACAATGTCGTACGCAGGAAACATATAGTTCTTCTTAAGGGATTTCAAAAAAGTGTAAATACCTATGACATCAATAAATAACCTTCTTTGACAATGCCGTGCTTGGTAACAAGCTGAAAACAAATTTCTACAGAATTGGAAACCAGCCATCAAGTCATTCATCTCCCATCAAATGTATTAGAGGCAGGGTATCAGGACGCTCTAACATAATGCTGTTTTTGTACCTTATTTTAATAACAAGGTTACTGCATTTGGTATTTCTATCTAATACCGAATATTGATCCAAAATACCTGCAATTCACCCCTTTCAAATAGCGAATACCTTTAAAAAGAGGTTATTCAAAGAAAGAAAGAAAGAGTACAAAATGAATAACGAAATATAACTTTAATAATGAATTTTAAAACAGAACGTTCTTTGCTATGATGTGATTTATTGTTGAATTTTCAATTAGGAAACAGAAACCCAAATGTAAACAGTTGGACTTTAATGAACATTTGACCAAACATAAGTTATTTCGGAGAAAAAAATCACGCAGGGAAACTTGCACACAGCGCACAGATGCAACGCATGAGTGGTAATTGCTAAAATCGGGACAAATGGGTTCTGACCAGGCTCTATTCAAATCTTTGTATTTCCATAAGTGGCCATTGGATTGGTCCCATAATTTTACCAATTACAGTCAAGTATATTGACTTTTGTATCCCTAAACATCAAGCAGCTATAATTTCTACTTTTGAAGTTAGCTCTCCGGTTTTGAACCCAGTTTTTGGACACGCTGTAGGACAAGTTTGCATGATGGTGTTTATTTACCATGTTCACTGTAAAAGCTCTTTCAGCACTACTACTTTACTGATATGATACCAAGCAGCGGTTGATTTCTTTGTAGACTCCCGGATAACCCAGGGTTGACCAATTAGTCTGACAGTCCTCTCTTATCATTTAAAATTAAGTTCTTACTTTATAGTCAAAATAACAATATCGTAGACACGTCAATATTTATTACTTATTTCGATTATTCAAACGTGATGCCTGTTCCAACAAGTATACGTTTCTTTTATAGAGCCGGGTATACTAGATTAAATCTGACCATTTTGTCTTATGAAAATAAATCTGGGTAGAGAGCGTAAAGTAACCAATTTAACCTGCCAATGCCAATGTCCATTCCGTTATGTCACTACGCAAAAAGGGGAAATGGCATAGCCTTCATTGAATCTATTTAATAATGAAGCTTTTGAAGCAAATAATGATAGTTGTTTTGCTATGATTTAGTGCCAAGTAACGAGTGGGGTTACTGGGAGAGATCCGAAAGCAGTCAGAAATACGTTAGTATTTTACAATGGACGTATCAGAAATAAAAGTCCTGTTTTCCTTCGATTTTTCCAGCGATCCTTACACCCTCTCGATCTTCTTTCCTCCTCTTTCCATTCGCTTTTCTCTCGCCCCTTCTCGGTAATCTACATATTTCTGGGTAGGTTGGTTATTATCCTGACTTTACTGACTTTAAAGGAAGTGCTTTCTTATTACTTAATTTGAAATTTCAAGTGTGGGTTGATCTTGCATCTGATTGAAATGAGAGCAATTTGTCGTGCGGGTTTTTTTGTAAGTTAGTATAGAAATATCAATTCCGTTACGATACTTCATTGCTCAAACTGTACAATTGCATACTGAAATCTATTATTGAAAAAAAATTGAACACAATCCGTTACAGAAAAAATGAACTGTGATGAACATATGCTTAAAAATAGCTACACGATCCAGACTCATCGGCTACAAGTCTCTTTCTAACCCGACCTATCTACCTATCCCATCAATATCGTTCCCCACCAATTATCGTCAACATTCATGTGGATAGAACCTGACAATGTAAAGCGCACCGGGACCATAAAGTGGTTGGATGATAAAAAGTACTCAGAAGTGTGCTATAGTATTTTTAAAGCCATATTTATAATGCATAGGTTTAATATATAAACTGTGATTTACGTAGAGTTCAGTTATACTAATTTGAGTAGATTATCTCGAATTCTGGTAAATCTACATGTTTAATTTAGTCGCCTGTCAATATTCTGATTTCAACAAACAGAATGGAACTTATCTTAAAGTTGATTACAGTCAAACACAATCACTCATTTTGAATTACTAATTAATAAATCAAACATTCTCATTTAGAACATTTCAATCATAAATTCCCTTCGAGTATTTATAATGATTGTTTGTGAGCGATTGCATATTGTGAAAACCAACTGACTGATATAGTGCCGTTAATAATTAATTTGAATTTGAATGATATGGAGGGATGTTGTCGACAAATTAACTATCAAACCCAACGGTATCAAAACTGTTTGTTAATGTACTTGGGGATGGGAATTTAAATGGACACATTGATTGTGCTCTCGATAACGTGACAGAAGTGTATTGGCCTATAATTTAAGGTGAGCTATTACCAGGTTTTTTTATGAATTGAAATTAATAGATATTTGATACATATTTAATTCAAGACGAGCATTGATTGATCTTGCATCTGTGAGAGCATGTTGCCAGCATAAAGCGTCGCATGAGACCTCTGTCCGTTGTAAATCCTCTCTGTGCTTGTTCAGTCGTAAATTAGACACCACTTTGTGAATTATTCTCTAGATAGTGTTTCCAACCAAACGTTATATTAAATTAAGGCTGTTCACGGGAGCGTAGCAACACGATCTTGATAAGCGCATTTTCCTGTATACTATAATATGATTGCTTTCATCCGGGTATCAACAGCGAAAATTGAGAATATATTGTTAGAATCCCGTAAAAGGGCATGATGTGTCATGTGCTAAATCACGGATTTTCTGCATTTATAATCTGTGGTTAAATCTGGCGATTAAACCAGCACATTTGGTGTCATATTGGTACTCGATCTACTATTTTACAGTACTGTCTGGTGCTTTACAGTTCTCTGCTGTTTTACAGTACACGCGTACTCTGTTTACAGTTTCCGGTTACAACCGCAACTGCTGTTAAATTTAACGACAGCTAGTAATCGAGAAACATAATTTACAATTGCAAATTGATTTGATACAGTTTCTGATAGAAACGTACATAGGTGAACGTTATACAGGGTGAATCAAAAGAATTAGGACTCTTTTTCATGATGGTGTAATACTTGTTATAATCATTGGACCATTACTAGTCTCATTTAATCTCATTGTAAAGCCCAATTGATTATTCTAATCTCCTGAAAATATTAGATCAATCCGATGAAAAATAGAAAACTAGCGTACTTTGCGTAAACCATGTCATTTACTAGTTTGTACAATGGGATATACATGTACAGACCAGTAAATGACCTGGTTAACGTTTCAATACATCTATCAATCAATAGCAAAGATTGATTTGGTAATCCATTTAATCCTGGCACAAATCAAATCTGCATAAATAATCCACAAATCATATGCATGCATATTCTGTGCAAATTAAAAATATCTGGTTAAACAGTTCTCGAACCCCCTGTGGATGGTTCATTGAATTACAAATTAAGACAGTTAATATCAATGATCCATAATTGCACGTGTCAAACAATATTTCATAATTAATAGGTCGATTGCACATCAATGTTGTTGCATGTTTTTGACAACCTAAAAAAGTAGAGAAGTCTCTCTTTTGAAGACAAAACAGCGGCGACATTAATTAATGTGTCAGATAAAAAATGTCCGTGATAAATATTACTCAGTGTTCTTTCTGAGGAGAAATATCCAGTAGGAAAGCATATTTCAGGCAATCATAGTCGTCATTCGACATGTCCATTACATTGAATGCAGATATTTGCTCTTTCTAGCATTTGTGCCACTGCTCTGCGAACCATTCCTCGGTTGCGACACAGTGCCATCACCTCTTCCCTGTTGCGATTCTCTACTTCTTGAAGACTGGCAGGAGGGGTCTGATAGATTTACTATATTGTTTATAATTATTGAAACGTATTGAAACGTAAAACATGTTATTTAGTGGTCTGTACAGTCATGCCCACTGTATAAACCAGTAAATGACATGATTTACGAAAAGTATGCTAGTTTACCTTTTTTTCATCGGATTGATCTCATATTTTCATGATATCATAATATTTAATTGGGGTTTACATTGAGACTAAATTGGTTATGGTCTAATGATTATAAAGAGAATAACACAGTCATGAAACAGAGTCCTATTTTTTTTGATTCACCCCGTATATACAGTTAAGCTCACAATTATTCATACCCTTTGAAAAATATGATTTTTTTGCCTTTTTCCCATATCTACTCGTATACCAGCTGGAGTGGTGGGACTTTCGCTTTACACAAAAGACAGTTATCTTGCAAGTACAAATCAATATATTTGGGCTCAACAATGTTTGCATAACAATAGAATTGAACAAGAATTGTGTTTTTATGCCTGTGGTCACAGGTCACTAATAGGTATATCAAATAAGGTGGGATCGTTTCAAAAAAACCTTAAAATCGTGATACGTGTCTCTATTTTAAATAGAAGTTGTCAAAAAAACATAACATTTTTGGTATCATATTAAAGACAATTTATCCAGCTACCGAATAAAAAAAGAATTAAAGCCACATGTTTAGCAACAGTGAAGTTATCAATCTAAACGTCGAGTGAGTCAGGGGTGGGACCGGTGGACGAGGAGCCGGTGGACGAGGAGCCCATAGGTTTCTACACAAAATAGTGGAAAACTAGAACCTTTTGAAATTGATGCCATTTTAAAATTATACATAGGAAAGTTTTCAAACTTCTCATATGTGTTAATAACATGTGCCTGCTACTATGAATAATAATATTGAATTGTTATCTAGACATTCTCTACTAGAATATGATGTTCAATTCAGGGAGTCACGGATTTTCTGCATTTATAATCTGTGGTTAAATCTGGCGATTAAACCAGCACATTTGGTGTCATATTGGTACTCGATCTACTATTTTACAGTACTGTCTGGTGCTTTACAGTTCTCTGCTGTTTTACAGTACACGCGTACTCTGTTTACAGTTTCCGGTTACAACCGCAACTGCTGTTAAATTTAACGACAGCTAGTAATCGAGAAACATAATTTACAATTGCAAATTGATTTGATACAGTTTCTGATAGAAACGTACATAGGTGAACGTTATACAGGGTGAATCAAAAGAATTAGGACTCTTTTTCATGATGGTGTAATACTTGTTATAATCATTGGACCATTACTAGTCTCATTTAATCTCATTGTAAAGCCCAATTGATTATTCTAATCTCCTGAAAATATTAGATCAATCCGATGAAAAATAGAAAACTAGCGTACTTTGCGTAAACCATGTCATTTACTGGTTTGTACAATGGGATATACATGTACAGACCAGTAAAGTGACCTGGTTAACGTTTCAATACATCTATCAATCAATAGCAAAGATTGATTTGGTAATCCATTTAATCCTGGCACAAATCAAATCTGCATAAATAATCCACAAATCATATGCATGCATATTCTGTGCAAATTAAAAATATCTGGTTAAACAGTTCTCGAACCCCCTGTGGATGGTTCATTGAATTACAAATTAAGACAGTTAATATCAATGATCCATAATTGCACGTGTCAAACAATATTTCATAATTAATAGGTCGATTGCACATCAATGTTGTTGCATGTTTTTGACAACCTAAAAAAGTAGAGAAGTCTCTCTTTTGAAGACAAAACAGCGGCGACATTAATTAATGTGTCAGATAAAAAATGTCCGTGATAAATATTACTCAGTGTTCTTTCTGAGGAGAAATATCCAGTAGGAAAGCATATTTCAGGCAATCATAGTCGTCATTCGACATGTCCATTACATTGAATGCAGATATTTGCTCTTTCTAGCATTTGTGCCACTGCTCTGCGAACCATTCCTCGGTTGCGACACAGTGCCATCACCTCTTCCCTGTTGCGATTCTCTACTTCTTGAAGACTGGCAGGAGGGGTCTGATAGATTTACTATATTGTTTATAATTATTGAAACGTATTGAAACGTAAAACATGTTATTTAGTGGTCTGTACAGTCATGCCCACTGTATAAACCAGTAAATGACATGATTTACGAAAAGTATGCTAGTTTACCTTTTTTTCATCGGATTGATCTCATATTTTCATGATATCATAATATTTAATTGGGGTTTACATTGAGACTAAATTGGTTATGGTCTAATGATTATAAAGAGAATAACACAGTCATGAAACAGAGTCCTATTTTTTTTGATTCACCCCGTATATACAGTTAAGCTCACAATTATTCATACCCTTTGAAAAATATGAGTTTTTTGCCTTTTTCCCATATCTACTCGTATACCAGCTGGAGTGGTGGGACTTTCGCTTTACACAAAAGACAGTTATCTTGCAAGTACAAATCAATATATTTGGGCTCAACAATGTTTGCATAACAATAGAATTGAACAAGAATTGTGTTTTTATGCCTGTGGTCACAGGTCACTAATAGGTATATCAAATAAGGTGGGATCGTTTCAAAAAAACCTTAAAATCGTGATACGTGTCTCTATTTTAAATAGAAGTTGTCAAAAAAACATAACATTTTTGGTATCATATTAAAGACAATTTATCCAGCTACCGAATAAAAAAAGAATTAAAGCCACATGTTTAGCAACAGTGAAGTTATCAATCTAAACGTCGAGTGCGTCAGGGGTGGGACCGGTGGACGAGGAGCCGGTGGACGAGGAGCCCATAGGTTTCTACACAAAATAGTGGAAAACTAGAACCTTTTGAAATTGATGCCATTTTAAAATTATACATAGGAAAGTTTTCAAACTTCTCATATGTGTTAATAACATGTGCCTGCTACTATGAATAATAATATTGAATTGTTATCTAGACATTCTCTACTAGAATATGATGTTCAATTCAGGGAGTGTTTTAATGTAAAAAACACACAGTTTTATTCATTTTATTGATTAAACAATGGCCAAATCGCAGTCTCTCTATTTCATTTGTGTGACTCTTCGGTCCTTTTCTACCCTGGGTAGTAAAACATTTAACTAAAAAAGCCAGAAGTGTTTCTTCACAGAATTGTTCATAGATTCATGAAAATTTTGCTATTTAGACCTATTTTTGACCACCCTGTATTTAAAATAAAAGGAACTTTAACGATATTCGTGTAGTTCATTTTGATAACCATTTTCCTTTAAATTAAATAGTCCATGCTAACTTAATTTCATAGAATATTATATACAAACCTTCATTTTATGCATTATTTCATCATCATTTTAGACACCCTGTACTTTTCCTGTGAACATTTTGGGCAAGTGATTCTTAGCAAATTTGGTAGCACCTTCTGCGGTTGTTCTGATTTTGGTGACTATCTTCAGCTAAACCCTAATTGTACAAACTATCAAAATATTTTGTGAGGAGCAAAAACGATCAACTTTTTTATGTTCCACCCTATACAAATTTTACACACCCTGTATAATTTGATTCTTTTTTGCAAAAATGAAAAACCTTGAATCATAAGCTTTCCAACGATATATAGTTTGTGGGTCATTAAGTATGTAAAACTTAAGTTATGTCCCGTTTAATCAGATTTGGTGCATTCCTCAACATTATTAGAAGTGAAACATTTTTTTGGACCAGATTGTGACTTCTGACCCTGTCCAAAATTATTCATACCTCATACCAAGTCTCAGGATTGATGCCATTTTTTGTGATAATACACGTTCTTTATATTGTGTGATAGGCTTTTATATTGTTATGCAATTATTCCATGATGTGTGCATACAATGCGGATGTATTACAAATGTGTCCTTTTGAATGCACAGTGAGGGATATTATAGGGCAACACTCTTTGTCAGCATGGCGAAGAAGACCAAAGAACTCAGTGAATACTCATAAATAGGGGAAAGGCTACAAAGCTATTTCGAAGCAATTCCAAGTGCCAGATTCCACCCACCATACAAAGCATAATTAGGAAGAACAAGACGTTCAACTCAGTTAAAAACCTTCGAAGGACACGGTCGGAAGCCAACCTTGTTTGACAAGAAAAGTATGGTGAAAGGCCAACAACAATCCACAGATCACCGTCAATGCTCTCCTGAACAGCCTTGGTGAGTCTTGGACCAAGATATTAAAGCAGACACTCCAGCAGACATTGCACACAAGAGTTCTGTGGATTGTCGTTGGCCTTTCGCTATACTTTTCTTGCCAAACAAGTGGACACCATTGGCTTCTGACTGCGTCCTTCAATGTTTTTTTACTGAGTTAAACTTCTTGTTCTTCCTAATTATGCTTTTTATGGTGGATTCTGGCACTTGAAATTGTTTCGAAATAGTTCTGTAGCCTTTCCCCTCTTTTCTGAGCATTCACAATATGTGATGCGATCTGTGAAAACCCGCCACATGGTAGCATTTTTCATATTGGAGATATTTATATCATAAGAAAGCTAAAACTGTGCTGATTACAGAACTGTTTCGATCATTTTTCTACGATCACTACGAAAGCTACAAAACAAGAAATCATGAAAACAGGCCAAAAAAGAAACATAATTCAATATAATAACATTATAAGGTTAATAATAAAAATGACTTAAGTAAGTTTTTGAAGGTGAAATTTCATGAAAGATGATGACACAAAGTATTGGAAACTAATTTTCTATAAACAAATCTAGAAAAAAGAAAAAAGGGTTTTTTATTTTTTTTATTTTTTTATTTTTTTTATTTTTTTATTTTTACCCATAATCCCTAGTTCACATTTTGCGACATCCGACGGGTTTTCACAGATCGCATCACATATGCACAAAATAAGCGGTCCAAGCTGAGTTATCTGGTCCTCACTGAGTTATTTGATCTTCTTCGCCATGCTGACAAAGAGCTAGAGTGTTGTCCTATGACATCCTTCACTGTACATTCAAAAGGACACATTTGTAATGCATCCACATTGTATGCACACATCATGGAATAGTTGCATAACAATGTAAAAGCCTATCACACAATACAAAGAATGTTTGGAATGTCAAAAACATATGTATTATTACCAAAAATGGCTTGGTTTCGGGTATGAATAATTTTGGACAGGCATAAAATCACAATTCTTGTTCAATTCTATTGTTATGCAAAAGAATATTGAGCCCAAATATATTAATTTGTACTTGTCTTTAGTGTAAAGCAAAAGTGTCACCACTCGAGCTTGTATAGATATGAGAAAAACGTAAAAAACTCATATTTTTCAAAGGGTATGAATAATTGTGGGCTTAACTGTACATCTTGATACAATATAAGATCAAATGGTTAGATTGCTCTGCAAAGAAAAATATATCCCTTTGATCATGCGATGGATGCCTAGTCTGGTTTATTAAAATAATTGGAACATACACACATAATTGCTTTTGCAATAAAACCAATTACTGTGAAATGTATGAAATTGTACATAATTTGAAATTAATCAGCTTGGTAGTTTTTGTGATGATTCAGCATGACCGATGTTCAAGGTCATATTTATTATATTGTTTGTGGTTGGACATCTATTTCCCCAATAGTGATAAAAGAAAAGGTTGTCATTGTCCTTTAAATCACGGCTGACTCTTTGTTACCCCATTGATGATTGGGCACCATCCATAAAAGGTTCATTCAGAGATTTCCAAGCAACATCTTTGCAGGGGTTTGGTTTTCTAACAACAAAACACTCAAAATAAATTCCAAGAAAACACCAACATTTGACGAAATTCTAAAAATATTTCGTTTGAAAATTTAGAAAACTCCTGATAGATCAATTTATCTGACCTTAGTGAACTCACACGAAGCACATTTCATGGGCACAGGAATGTATTGCGAAATAATATAATTCGGCCGGCTAAGCAAAATAATTTATAATAAACCGAGATACGCCTGTTGCTACGATCGGCATTTGATCTGCCTCGTTTACGTTTTACTTCCATATAACATTCACACGGTTGTCTTCATTAGTGCAGTTTGCTGTAAATGATCTTATTGCAAAAGCTGTGTTGGTCTCTGACTTGGCTCTTGTAAAAACACTATACTTAAAGTGATTTGCCTTGGGCTTTTAGGCCGCACTGTAAAATGAGTACGTATGGCTCACACGTACACGTGACTTGTACGTAAGACTTATACGGTAGTCACCCAAGTAATATATTGCATCGCCATAGGTACAAACACCAATGAAAATGGAAATAAACCAATGCAGATATTTCTATCAATATTTTTATTTGGTTACTATCGCATGAGCCATGGGTACTAGTTTTCCTATGGTAAGAATTACAAATAAGAATGTGTCTATTACCTTAAACTTGTTCTTTGAATTTGTTGAATTAATATTTTGTTTGATAGTCGTCTACAACAAAGAGGCTATATCGGTTTAAAACAGGACCTTATTCTCTCGTTCATTTCATGAACCACGGATATTGAGAAAAAGGAAATATTAATAATGTTTTAAGAGTGCCTGGTTCGGGTTAGTGTCGACCGCCAACTCGCCGTCAAAGCAGTGCAGTCCGCCAACACGCTGTCAGATGTAAATAGTGATTAAAGTAATAATCTTTGAAATATTTATAAAACAACCGAAAAGGTCAGCCACTAGAGTTGTTACCATAACAAGAATTGTATAACGATTAATCGTCACACTCTGTGTTATTTATTAACAGGAAGTGACTACAAAATTATCAAGAGGCCAGACTCACGACGAAAACTAAAAAAGCATGACTCTGCGTCGCTGGATGAAGAGACACTTTCTAAAGTTGACCTTAAGGCCAATGTCGACAAACTACCAGCATCAACATCCGCAGAGGCTGTAGCAGAGGCTGCGTTGCGCCTGCGCAGCCTCGTACTTAGACTAGAAAAGGATGATTTATCACAAGCGGATATTAAGAACAATTTGAAATATGCAGCGTCTGTTTTAGACAATTTCAACAAAACTGGCGACCAAAAAAGGTAATGTATATAATAATCATCAGAGGTGTAACAAGTCATAGTCACTACTTTAAATTAAAGGTATGGTTCGAGAAATATTAGGTTACTTGAGACCACTGAATGTGTATTTTTACTCAAATTTCTTGACTCCAGCTGAAAACAGAGTCAACTTTATACTTACCTCGACCTGAATGTAGGTGACTCGTTACAACGCTGATATTCATGGCGATCAATTAATATGCACAGAATATAAACACATAATTTAAACTGAAGTTTTTAATTCAGTTGTCCGGTACGTGGTCTATGACAGGACCTAAGATTTAGTTTAAGAGTTGATATTTATTATACTCTTAAGGTTCATTGTCACGCATTTCTTTTTTATGTCAGCGATTGCTCTTTCTAGCTCAATTTTTGACCTTAGGGTAATGATCGCCGTAGTAACCACCATTGTATTGTCACGCAAAGTTGATAATAATAATATTGAAAACAGTTCAGTATAGATTTGGTATGATCAAAAGAATAAAAATGAATCCACTAATTGCTAATTGCTGTTTTCGTGTGAATTCGCGTGTACTAGATACTTATACACATTGACACATATTTTGGCCTCTCCCAAGTGACCGCTTTTGTAAATCGCGAGAATTGTGTATCACTGTCATCTGATTTTACTATTCTCTCAACATACAATGACTTGAATACTCTGCTCCCGACAAATCGTCTATTGACAATTACAATGGGACAATAAATAATTAAGATAATTGGACAAAATATTGCCATGAAGTAATGACAGTTTGTAACACATGTTATAAATATTTTGCCAACAAAAAATTAACCGTATAGTCTGATTTGTGACTTCCAAGGCCAAAATATTATGTTATCAATTTCTTTAACTACCATTGTATGGGTTATTGTAATACATTTTACATTATTTTGATTCCAATTGAAGGTCAAAATTCACATTATATATAGATGACAGATGATAGGATTTTACACCAAGGATAAACCAACATTCCAAGTAGACTGTTTTAAACGACTTATCTTGACAATAATTTAGGTATATGACTCAATGGGTTAAAATGGGAACAAATGCATAAGTAGATAGATTATCGGTGACCAAACTACAACAGATGTCCAAGGAGACCTACTCCAACTAAACACATGAACGAACTCTATAGTAGTACTTGTGGGTTTTTTAATAGACCGACTCGAGACAACAAAACGACAACAGATGTCGAAGTAAACTGACTCTAATAACCATTAGCCAAAGTGGAACAAATGTATATGTAGACTGGAAGAAGGCGCCAACATGAAAATAAATGTCCATGTAGACTGACTAAGGACGAATACGGTGACATGTCTAGAATGTTTCAATACGTGAAAACGGAAACATAATGCATGTCTTGGTAGATTAACTCAAGGCTAACGGGAACAAATATCTGGATAGACTGACTCAAGGGGTCGAAACGGGAACATCAGTTTCAAAATCGTTAAAATCGTCAAAACAGCGTCAAAATGGGAATACATGCCCTGGTTATATTGACTCGAAAGTCTCAAAACGGAAACAAATGTCCAGGTTAGACTGACTCAACCAGGAATAAATGTCTGGATAGATTGGCTCAAGGCTTTATATTTGGGAAACTGACTCAAAGGTAACAAAACTGGAACAAATATCTAGATAGACTCACTCGAGACGTGAAAACGGAAACAGATGTCTATATAGGGAGTCTGACTCAAGGTGAAAGTATTATTGGCAAGGTGTCTAGACCATTAACCTATTTCTCAAATTACATGTTCAAATTGCAATTTCTTTGTAAATTGAATATTAAGTTAATCGAATGTAATACCTTTTACATTGTAACCTCCACACAGTACTTCTTATGGAATGAAATTCATTTAAAACACAAACGTTGTGATACACTTTACGTAAGCAATGAACGCGCTTATAGACTCTGGTGGTAGCGTAACCCTAAAGTCAAGTATAAGGTTTCATAAAAATCCTGTCATCTCGTCTGATAATTCGTTAGATAACAACTTCTTACATAACAGCTGTAAATATCGTGCTGTAATAATAACCAACAAAATGCTTCTTTACATTACATCAGAATAGCTTGATACCCTAGTTGGTACTAAATTGTTTATACCGTACAGTAATAGGGAACACATAATCATTCGTTTTATCCAGTCCTAAGAATAAAATCAAAATCAGAAAACAGCTAAAATCGTGAGTATGTGTACCATATTATAAATATATCTGTCAATTAATATGATTTGATGCACTTTGCTTTATGGCACTACTAATAACAATAAGCTTATTTAATGTCAATAATACTTAAACACACTTGATATTCAATACCCACACCGAAAAATATATCTCTATATTCTTTATGCTGAAAGATTGCAATTTGTTTATATACCGAAAACCAAAATCAACATTTACCAATTGAATAATGGGATAAGTGAAATTCTAAGACGATTAAAACTGTTAATGATCCCACTGTTCTCCGCAGCAAAAACACATATGCAATGTATTTTAAATATGTTGCAAAAAATTATGAACCGTATAGTCTGATTTGTGACTTCCAAGGCCAAAATATTATGTTATCAATTTCTTCAACTACCATTGTATGGGTTATTTTAAAACATTTTACATTAATTTGATCCCAATTGAAGGTCAAAATTCACATTATATATATATATGACAGATTATGGGATTTTACACCACGAATAAACCAACATTCCATGTAGACTGTTTTAAACGACTTATCTTGACAATATAGGTATATGACAGAAGGGTTCAAAATGGGAACAAATGCTCAAGGGACGCACCATTAGATTTTCAGGGGCGTAGGAAGTTTTTTATTTAAAAAAATCCCCCTCTATGCAGGCCAACAACAAAAAATCGCCCCCTGATGAGTAAAAATAAATAAATCTCTACCCACTCAACTCATATGAAGGAATAAATTTTTGAAAAATCGCCGCCTTCGGCGCCGCAAAACAAAATCCCCCCTACGGCGGCCAAAAAAAAGAAAAATTCCACCCGAACCCAACTTCCTACCCACCTCCCGCCCTGAAAATATAATGATCATCCCTAAGTAGATAGATTATCGGTGACCAAACTACAACAGATGTCCAAGGAGACCTACTCCAACTAAAGACATTAACGAACTCTATAGTAGTACTGGTGGTTTTTTTTAATAGACCGACTCGAGACAACAAAACGACAACAGATGTCGAAGTAAACTGATTCTAATATTCATTAGCCAAAGTGGCACAAATGTATGTAGACTGGAAGAAGGCGCCAGCCTGGAAATAAATGTCCATGTAGACTGACTCAGGACGAATACGGACGGTGACATGTCTAAACTGTCTCAAACTCTCAATACGTGAAAACGGAAACATAATGCATGCCTTAACTCAAGGAAACGGGAACAAATATCTGGATAGACTGACTCAAGGGGTCGAAACGGGAACATCAGTTTCAAAATCGTTAAAACAGCGTCAAAATGGGAATACATGACCTGGTTATATTGACTCGAAGTCTCAAAACGGGAAAAAATGTATAGGTTATACTGACTCAACCATGAATAAATGTCTAGATAGATTGACTCAAGGCTTTATGTTTTTGAAAACTGACTCAAAGCATAAAGGAAACAACACTTGAACAAATATCTTGATAGACTCACTCGAGACCTGAAAACGGAAACAGATGTCGATAGGGAGTATGAGTCTATGACTCAAGGTGAAAGTATTATTGGCAAGGTGTCTAGACCATTAACCTATTTCTCAAATTATATACATGTTAAAATTGCAATTTCTTTGAAAATTGAATATTAAGTTAATAGAATGTAATACCCTTTACATTGTAACCTCCACACAGTACTTCTTATGGAATGAAATGCATTTAAAACACAAACGTTGTGATACACTTTGCGTAAGCAAACAACGCGCTTATAGACTCTGGTGGTAGCGAACCCTAAAGTCAAGTATAAGGTTTCATAAAAATCATCTCTGTCATCTCGTCTGATAATTCGTTAGATAACAACTTCTTACACACAGCAGCTGTAAATATCGTGCTATAATAATAATAACCAACAAAATGTTTCTTTACATTACATCGAAATAGCTTGATACCTTTGGTACTAAATCTAAGTATAGAGTAAAGTGTAGAGAACACACAATAATTCGTTTTATCCAGTCCTAAGGATAAGATCAAAAACAGAAAACAGCTATTATCGTGAGTATGTGTACCATACCATGAATATATCTGTCAATTAATATGATTTGATGCACTTTGCTTTATGGCACTACTTATAACAATAAGCTTATTTTATGTTAATAATACATAAACACACTTGATATTCAATACCCACATCTGGAAATATATTTCTATGTTCTTAATATGCTGAAAGATTACAATCTTTTTATATATACCAAAATAAATATTTACCAATATTGATATTGAATAATGGGTTAAGTGAAATTCTAAGATGATTAAAACTGTTTATGATTGTTTTCTGTAGCAAAAACAGATATGCAATGTATTTTAAATATGTTGCAAAAAAAACCACCGTATAGTCTAATTTGTGACTTCCAAAGCCAATATACTATGTCATCAATTTCTTCAACTACCATTGTATGGGGTATTGTAATATATTTTACATTAATTTGATCCCAATTGAAGGTCAAAATTCACATTATATCAAGGTGACAGATGATAGGATTTTACAAAACATTAATCATATTTTCCTGACTACCCTCCATTGATTACAACTACAATACCATTATACTCTAGGAAATTGGTTTTCACTTGATAAATTTCTTCAAATTCGTCTTTTGACATAAAAGTCCCATTATATTTCAGTAAATCATTGATAACAATAACACCCTTTTCCTTCCAAGGAACATAGTTTATCGATTTACCTCCAATCTTTATTTTATCATTCCATCACAAGTATTGCTTTGTAATGCGATTGAAGTCTAAAACACTGTTGTTAACAATACATATAAAAGATGACCAAGAGAATAGAGTATCATACCAGAACTTATTGTCTATCTTATTTTTTGTTGCATTAAAATGGAATAAACCTGTACAACAAATATCGTCTTTTTTTGGCCTTTAAACATAATCTATACAATTTTATCCAACTTTTTTCACCTTGCAAAAACAATGCATTTATATGAGATTCCTCATCTGGCATTTTAACACCTCCGTTCTCATAATTTTGCACAAACTGAGATCTTTTTATTCTGTCTGGCTTGCCACCCCATACATATTTCAAAAAGATATCATTAACCGTTTTTATGAAATCTTTGTTCGGGTTTGGAATCATTTGAGCAATATAACTTAACTTAGGTAGGACAAAAGATTTTACCAAAACAGTTAGATTCCTTTTTCCAACATAATTTTTTGTTTTCATCAATTTATTTGACTTATCATAGTTCTGCTCAACCATTTGTGTCAAATCAGTATTAAAAGAAATTCCTAAAAAAAAATCAAAATTTCCATCAAAATTCCGGGATATCTTAACATTTTCACACATTTTCACAATTCTGTTTTTATATGACCCAATCCATACTGCTACTGTTTTATCTATATTGATTTTTAAACCAAACATCTCACGGAAAATTTTCAAAGTATCAAATGTGCTTTTTAGTGACCTTTCTGTACCATTTAATATTAAAGTTGTATCATCTGCGTATTGTGTTATTTTAAAATTCATGTCATTTGTCTTGATCCCTTTTATGTTTTGATTTCCTCTAATCATTTAGGCCAGGATTTCCGCACATAAAACAAAAACATAAGGCGAAAGAGGATCGCTCTGCGTACAACTACGTTGACTTTGAAACGGTTTTGAAAAATTCCCATTTATTAACACTGACGAAAAATCATGTTTATATAGAGTTTGAAACCATTTACATATAGGCCTATCCGTACCAAAATTGAAGGCTTTCAAAGTCTTATATATAAAATCATGTGATTCGGTATCGAAAGCTTTTTCGAAGTCTATAAGTAATAGTATACTAGGATTTTTTTTGATTTCCGTATAATTTAACAAGTCATAAAGAAGGCGAATATTTTCACTAATAAATCTGTTTGGAACAAAACCAGTTTGGTCCTCTGAAATTAGATCTGGTAAAACTGATTTTATTCTGTTAGCTATACAAGCAGATGCTAATTTATATGAAACATTTAAAAGTGATATTTGTCTCCAACTCTTCATAAAATGGCGAGGTTTATCACCCTTTGGTAGGAGAGTAACATAGCCAGCTTTTTGTTCTTTTGTGAAAGAGCCTTTCCTGAACCCTTCATTTAATGAACGAAGAAGAAAAATGAAAATGTCGTCCCGAAACATTTTATGAAATTCTGCTGTAAAGCCATCCGGACCTGGATTCTTAATATTTTTCATGTTTTTCAATGCAAAAGAAAGCTCAGCCAAATCAATTTCTCCCTCTAAATTATTTGACTCTAATTCTGTTAATTTGTTAATATGTAAATAAGTAGTACTATAGTAGTACTGGTGGTTTTTTTTAATAGACCGACTCGAGACAATAAAACGACAACAGATGTCGAAGTAAACTGACTCTTATAACCATTAGCCAAAATGTAACAAATGGACATGTATATATAGACTAGAACAAGGCGTCAACATGGAAATAAATGTCGATGTAGACTGACTCAGGACGAATTCGGTGACATGTCTAGACTGTCTCAATACGTGAAAACGGAAACAAAATGCATGTCTTAATGGTAGATTAACTCAAGGCAAACGGGAACAAATATCTGGATAGACTGACTCAAGGGGTAGAAACGGGAACATCAGTCTACATGGACTGACTCGAATCTTCAAAACGAAAACAAATGTATAATAGGTTAAACTGACTCAACCAGGAATAAATGTCTGAATAGATTGACTCAAGGCTTTATGTTTTGGTAAACTGACTCAAAGGAAACGAAACTGGAACAAATATCTTGATAGACTCACTCGAGACGTGAAAACGGAAACGGATGTATATAGGGTGTCTGACTCAAGGTGAAAGTATTATTGGCAAGGTGTCTAGACCATTAACCTATTTCTCAAATTACATGTCGAAATTACAATTTCTTTGAAAATTAAATATTAAGTTATCGAATGTAATACCCTTGACATTGTTACCTCCACACGGTGCGCTTTATGAAATGAAATGCTTAAAACACAAACGTTGTGATATACTCTGGTGGTAGCGTAGCCCTAAAGTCTAGTATACATTGAAGAAAGAGATTAAGATAAGGTTTCATAACAATCCTGTCATCTGGTCTGATAATTTGTAAGATAACAACTTCTTACATACAACAGCTGTAAATATTGTGCTGTAATAATAACCAACAAATCGCTTCTTTACATAACATCAAAATAGCTTGATACCTTTAGAGAACACACAATCATTCGTTTTATCCCGTCCTAACATGCCTAAGGATAAGATCAAAAACAGAAAACAGCTCAAATCGTGAGTATGTGTACCATACCATGACTATATCTGGCAATGAATATTATTTGATGCACTTTGCTTTATGCCACTACTTATAACAATAAGCTTATTTCATGTCAATAAAACACACTTGATATTCAATATTTCTATATTCTTTATGCTGAAAGATTGCAATTTTTTTATAAAGGGGTCAAAAAAAAAAGTAAGTCCCCCTTCACACTTGATCACATTTATTTGCATAACTCTACCTATAATTAGACGTTTTGAGAGATTGAAACATTTATCAAAAGAAGAAAAAATTGGCTACCCATAGAAAGTTTCTCCATTTCAATATCATTATTACTTTTCCCAAAATAGTCACATGTCACAAAAATGATGTTTAAAAAAAAGGTGGTACTTTTCAAGATTCTATACGAGTTTGTGTGCATAAATCCACACAAATTAAACTTTGAAAAGATTGAAACATTTATGAAACGAAAAAACCCTAGGCTACCCACACAAAGTATCCCCTTTTCAATACCATGTTTACTTTTCCCAAAACAGTCAAATTTCCCTAAAATGATGTTTTTCGAAAAGTGACTTTTCAACGATACAGGGAATTTATTGACATGATTTGGATAGTCATGAATGAAATAAAATCATTTTATTTTTAATTTCAAATAAGGACCAGCTAAAGAAAGAGAAGACTTTCTTTTAATTAAAAATAAAGACAATTCAAATAAATTTAAACAGCACTGGATACATTTTGTGTAACTTTCTTACATGAGATTTTGAAAAGTGCCACTTTTTCTGGAAAACATTATTTTGGGGAAATGGGAATGTTTTGGAAGAAGTAAACATGCTATTGAAAAAGAAGAAAAAAAACTTGCCATGGTAGCCAAGCGTTTTTTCTTTTGATAAACGTTTTAATTTTGCAAAAGGTACATTTGTGTGTGGAGTTATGCAAACAAACGCGATCAAATTTCAGGGGGGGGGGGTTATATACCAAAAATCAACATTTATACCAAATGAATAATGGGCTAAGTGAAATTCGAAGATGATTAAAACTGTTTATGAAATCAACATTTACCAAATGAATAATGGGCTAAGTGAAATTCGAAGATGATTAAAACTGTTTATGATTGTTTTCTGTAGCAAAAACACATATGCAATGTACTTAAAGATATTAAATATATTTTCGAAGGATGTGGATATTTACTGACATTTTTATCACAATGAGACACATTTTTTAGATCCGTGCAACGTATTACATTTACCTTCTATGAGATAGCAAATCATTTTTATACCGGTGTTCGATAACAGTTTTGTAAAGTGATCCGAATGAGTTATCCCCTTTCTTCCGATATTAGGCCTCAATTCAATCAGGATTTCTTGAACAATAAGGAAGAAGCGCGTTAAAGCTCATGGGATAAGCGTAACTGTGATGTCGAGAATTTACTTGACGAATGGGTAAGGTGTCATAACGATTCTGTCATCTAGTCTGATAATCCGTCACATAACAGTGTCTCGAATACAGCAGCTGTAAATATAGTGTTATAATAATACCCAACTAGGTTTATATACGAAGGAGATAATTCCTTCATTCCATTCCATATCGGGAATAGAATAGAAAGGATTGCATGCTTTATTAACATCTGAACATCGTGATAACTCACTTTGTATCGACAAATGTGAATAGATATGAACCAGCAACGACATTGAATTCCCTGTTCTAAAACACACCCTTTAGTATCATCGTAGTTCCATACGATGCCATAATATGTGAATATGAATATTGTTTACGAATCTTTTAAAGTTTAAACACTTTTGCTGTTAGATTTAAATTGTGCACCAAAGATATTCCAAAATTGAACTAGATTTTGCTTGATATATGACTCTCTTCTTTTTCTGTTCTTTACGGCTGTCACGTCACGGCTTACATAATTGTAAATGTTATTGATTCAGACGGAAGTGTATTTCTGTTCATCAATACGGAAACAGTTAATTATTTATCGATGCATTAATATACTTTTTTCATAACACTGCCAAGTGTGCTGTTTTCTACAATACAATAGTAATTAATATTACATGAGCAACGGCCATTGAAACTGTGTTGCATCTCCCTGTTGTTTTATTCATTGTATCAGAAATATTTATGATTTATCGTTAAAAACTTAACATGTCGTGTACCAGAAAAGCAGTAATTTTTATGGTGGGTGGAACATTTCTTTGGGCCACAGTGATACCGAAAAGAGTAGATTTTGATCGAAATATCGTCAACACTCTCATGTTTGGTAATTGTATTCATAAGTAGCCACTCAGATAAGAGGTGTTAATGCGTACATTTAGTACTTGCTTATTGCAGATAACGGAACATGGTGTCCACCCATATCATTGAGTTCAAACACCATAGAGAAGCTATTACTGTAGTGACCACATTTTGTCCGAGACATACAGGGTGTCTCAGAAAAAATTACAACGCACCTTTAGAGGATTGTAACTTTCTGAATAAGTGTCAGAATAGAACAACTCAAATAACAAAATAAAGGCAAAATAGTTTGCTATACGTTAAAGAAACCCGGATGTGATTCAGTTCAGTAATTCCAGAGAAATGAGCAATTATGTAACATTAGTCTTGGAACACTTCCATCCAAGTTTGCTCATATTGAATGATTCAGACAGCACATACATGAAATCAATACTTCTCTACAAAATGACATGGATTAACGTGTTTTTATGGTTCTAGATTTTATTTTACACCAAATAATATGCCAGATGAGATCAAAGCTTAACACAAAATATAAAATAAAACTTGTCTAGATTGTTTTCATCACATTTTATACTTAAGAACAGTAAAATCTAAAATGTGTAGGATAAGTTCAATCATTTTACAACAATTGGAAACAAAATTATAGTAATTTTAGTAAATATGAACATTGTCGTTATTAAACCAAGTTCAAAATATAATAACATCGCGCATACAACTTATCAAGCTTCTAGTCTCCACAATCATGTATATTATAAAATTATCGCCAATTTTGCGTATGAAGGTCAAATGATTAGTATTGCAATTGAAAACAAAATAAATGTTTTGTTTACATTAAAAGAGTATGGTCATATCTCTCTCCTAACAATGAGTTGTATTGTTTTTGGTTTTCTGGGTGTTATGAGTGTTATGATCGATTATTCAGTATTCTTAGATTACATATTGAACTTTTTTATCATAGTATTAAACAGTGCTGGCTAATTGAACATTAATGAGTAAGTAGCCAGCCGCGCAAGTGAAAATCTGTCAAAATATGCAAACTTGGATGGAAGTGTTCCGTGACTACTGTTACGTAATCACCTATATCTCCATAATTACTTAACAAAATTCAACGCTGTTTTCTTCCCAATTGTAGAAAACTAATTTGGCCTCATTCTGCAGTTTGAATTGTAAAATTCAGATACTTAATTAGGAAGTTATGATCGCCTAATGGTGCGTTGTAATTTTTTTTGAGACACCCTGTAGTATAATTTTGGTTATTTACAAACGGTAATATAATCATTTCTCCTATTTCTCAGGAACACTGGTATTCTTGGTATTCCATTGGATTGTTTTTGTCGTCGTATAGTAGAGTTGAAGAAAAAACACTCGCTGTAACCAATTCTAAACATTGTTGATGAAATTCACCATATAACACTGCTTTAAAAAAATTCAATTAATATATTGTAACATTCACAACATCTTTAACGTATCGTCAAATCTTCCGCGCTTACATGAAGAGCAGTCGCATACACAAATGCAGACAATGAGATAAAACAGTATGTATTTTAGATGACGTCACTAGTGAAATAGACTGTAGTTTACCTGTCAGTCGCCTCATTCTGTAGCGCACCGGTCATCTTTTTTTCTAGAGGGCCACTTGACTATGCCGGATTTGAATATTATGTAGACAGCTCACAGAGAAAAAGTATCAATACTTTGATCGATAACGCCTGTGTGTTGCTTTTGTAGGTAGACTTTACCTGTATGAAATTAATTTATGAGGAAACACAAAACTGAGGATAAGATATGATATAACATTGTTTGAGCTGTTTCGTATATCTGATGATATTACTTCTTGTACATGCATTCAGGGTGTCCCATGTAACTGTATATTTTAAAAGTGGCATCTAAGGTAAATTTCGCAACGTTAAACGAAATTTGAATAGAAAACCATGTTCATTTTATTTTGGTACCAAACCTATAATTTAAGCTGTCGGCGTTTTCAAAGTCAAACTGAATCACACTTTGTTTTAGAGCTATTGAAAAAAAGAGAACAAATTTGCAATGGGTAGCCAAGCGTTTTTTTCTTTTGATAAACGTTTTAATTTTGCAAAAGGTACATTTGTGTGTGGAGTTATGCGAACAAATGCGATCAAATTTCAGTGGGGGGGGGGGGGGAATTTTATATACCAACAATCAACATTTACCAAATGAATAATGGGCTAAGTGAAATTCGAAGATGATTAAAACTGTTTATGATTGTTGTCTGTAGCAAAAACACATATGCAATGTACTTAAAGATATTAAATATATTTTCGAAGGATGTGGATATTTACTGACATTTTTATCACAATGAGACACATTTCTTAGACCCGTACAACGTATTACATTTACCTTCTATGAGATAGCAAATCATTTTTATACCGGTGTTCGATAACAGTTTTGTAAAGTGATCCGAATGAGTTATCCCCTTTCTTCCGATATTAGGCCTCAATTCAATCAGGATTTCTTGAACAATAAGGAAGCAGCGCGTTAAAGCTCATGGGATAAGCGTAACTGTGATGTCGAGAATTTACTTGACGAATGGGTAAGGTGACATTACGATTCTGTCATCTAGTCTGATAATCCGTCACATAACAGTATCTTGAATACAACAGCTGTAAATATAGTGATATAATAATACCCAACTAGGTTTATATACGAAGGAGATAATTCCTTCATTCCACTCCATATCGGGAATAGGGGAATATGATAGAAAATATTGCATTCTTTATTAACATCTGAACATCGTGATAACTCACTTGGTATCGACAAATATGAATAGAAATGAACCAACAACGACATTTAATTCCCTGTTCTAAAACACACACCCTTTAGTATCATTGTAGTTAATATTTCACCCTTTAGTATCATCGTAGTTCCATAATATGTGATAGAGTTAAATTTTGCACCAAAGATATTCCAAAATTGAACTAGATTTTGCTTGAAAAATGACTCTCTCCCCTTTCTGTTCTTTACGGCTGTCACGTCACGAGTTACATAATTGTAAATGTTATTAATTCAGACGGAAGTGTATTTCTGTTCATCAATACGGAAACAGTTAATTATTTATCGATGCATTAAAATGCAATAATATACTTTTTAATATTACTGCCAAGTGTGCTGTGCTCTACAATACAAGAGATATTACATGAGTATACGGCCATTGCAACTGTGTTACATCTCCCTGTTGTTTTATTCATTGTATCCGAAATATTTATGATTTATCTTTAAAAATTTAACACGTCGTGTACCAGAAAAGCAGTAATTTTTATGGTGGGTGGAACATTTCTTTGATACAGTGATACCGAAAAGAGTAGATTTTGATCGAAATATCTCATGTTTGGTAATTGTATTCATAGTAGCCACTCAGATAAGAGGTGTTCATGCGTACATTTAGTACTTGCTTATTGCAGATAACGTAACATGGTGTTCACCCATATCATTGAGTTCAAACACCATAGAGAAGCTATTACTGTAGTGACCACTTTTGTCCGAGACATAGTATAATTTTGGTTATTTACAAACGGTAATATAATAATTTCTCCTTTTTCTCATGAACACTGGTATTATATACTTGGTATTCCATTGGATTGATTTTGCCGCGAAAGTACGCTTGTAAAACGATCGCATAGCTTCCGAATTCAGCACCTAGTTTCGATATGATCATATCGAAACTAAGAAAATCATGAAATTTTATACGATAAACGGCGAATGTTGGTAAACTGTTTCAGATGGTAGTTAGTATATGCCTCAGTATTACTTTGATGCAAAAAAAAAGTGATTTCCAGGATAACTGAGGGCGCACTCCCATACGTATCTCTCAATGCCCCTTTAACGTATTATCAAATCTTCCGCGTTTACATGAAGAGCAGTCGCATACACAACAAAGGCAGACAATAAGATAAAACAGTATGCATTTAAGGTGACGTCACTAGTGAAATAGACTGTAGTTTACCTGTCAGTCGCCTCATTCTGTAGCGCACCGGTCATCTTTTTTTTCTAGAGGGCCACTTGACTATACCGGATTTGAATAGTATGTAGACAGCTCACAGAGAAAAAGTATCAATACTTTGATCGATAACGCCTGTGTGTGATGACATACGGTATTGCTTTTGTAGGTAGACTTTACCTGTATGAATTCTTTATAGAGAAATTAATTTATGATGATACACACAACTGAGGATAAGATATGATATAACATTGTTTGAGCTGTTTCGTATATCTGATGATATCACTTCTTGTACATGCATTCAGGGTGTCTCATGTAACTGTATCTTTTAAAAGTTGCATCTAAGGTAAATTTCGCAACGTAAAACGAAATTTAGATGAAACCATGTCCATTTTATTTTGGTACCAAACGTATAATTTTTGGGGCGCAGCCGTCACTCTATTAGCATGGGTTTGGGAAAAGTTACACATTTAGGTCTTTCTAGACATGAGGCCGCAATGTTTTTAGTATATTGTCCATAATTTAATATTATCATTTTTGTTGGGTAGTCATTATTTAAGTGCCAAAAATGGAAGAAATATGGTTATGTCACATCAAAAAACAGGTCGAACGAGGAAAAACGGTGCAGTATTTCGGAAGTCATTATAATTAGGAGAATTATGATAATTAAAATAAAACGGCAATATTATACATTTGTACATCGACAAATTTGATATAAAAGAAAATATTGTTTCTCGGAAAATATTGTTAATTTTTTTCAAATTTCTTTTGGGCCATAATTTAAAAAAATCTTGTTTCTCGGAAAATATTTGTTAATTTTGGGCCATTTCTCTGATTTGTTTTGTCACAATAAAAATGCGTTTCTCATTTGTCTCTATTTAAGGGGGCGGATCGCGGAGCGAGAAAGGTTGCAAATTAAGGTCTTGACAAAATTTTACTTCTCAGAATTTTTTTGTATTAAATGTAATTCTTTTTTTTTTGGACCATAATAAAAAATCTTGTTTCTCGGACAATATTTGTTTATTTTTTCATTTTGTTTTCTTCTGTTGCACATTAACTTTAGCAACTACAAGCCGTATTTACCAATGGTGCTATTTTGGCTTTTTCTATTTGCCTCACATCGCCATTTCCTTTTGACCACCACCATTCCATTTTAATGGAATTTTTATTCGTCTTCTGATTGGGATATTTTGTGCCACACTGTACTATAACCTTTCAGCAAATGTAGAAGGAATAAACAATCAAAACTAATATCAATCAAATTTGTTCGAGAATTCTTCAAGACAATGACACTACTTAAATAAACTGATTGCAGTTCCAAGTCGTGCGTTCGAACTTGAAGAGCTAACGCATGAACACATACAGGGCGAGTCAGATAGAACGGGCACTTTTTTTACCAAAGGCGTCACAAAAATGTAGGCATCCATATTAAAAACTAATATTAGCATAATAAAGAACTATGATTTGGTTTTCATTCAAAAAGAAGAATTTTACAAATTGACCAATGCATTTATCATGTTACACTTATTCTAGTAAAGCCCTTAAATTTTGAAGCCATTCCACGGGATGGTCGAATTATCAAGCTAATTCCTTAATGCATTCTAACATGTCTAATGAGGTAGCCTTCTCAATCAGCTGATATGACTTCTTTCACTTTTCTGTCTTGAATTCAGGCTTATTACTATTTATTATTTCACAGTTCTATTTATTTCCAGTCATTAATTGGAAGATTTTGTTTCTGACATTCATGAGCCTTTTCAGGTATACCAGTATCGTTCAACTGGACCATAAAATTTTACTGTTCCAGTATCGCTCGATACTGGAACACAATTCGCTCGATACTGGAACACCAAATTGTGTTCAGCGATACTAGTACACGTCATACCAGTGAGACTTGTCCCAGTATTGAACGATACTGGTAAAGTCCAGAATCTGGCACCTGTATGCCTTGAATGATTACTCAACCGTGCCCAGTGCAAGCTGATGTGCAGATCGTATAAATGTGCATTGAGGAATTCGGAATTCGGTCGATCGATTGTAACACATTTTGGACACAATTTGAATATCTGTATGCAGTGAACGCAGACCACTTTGGGGACGAGATTCACAGAGTTTAAATGCGGGTTTTGTTAAACACGTCGTTTAAAAGATAACCTTGCGTTTAATTTAGACACGAGTTTAGTTAGACAGAGAATACCATGAATACGGCCGGCCCTATGTAACGAGAATTTGTGGAATATTGTAAAGGAAATATGACGAGAAAATTGTGTATAATTTTTATAAAGTTGGCATCAAGTCTCGATGAAGAACGATACCAATGAAAGTATACAATGTTATCAACCTTCGAATGAAATTTTTCATCCTTCCCCCAAATAATACAAATTTAGTACATACAAGACAATAAGGCATCTATTATGTAAGATTACCCTAAATAGAAGTGGACCTTTTTACGATTTTAAGTCGACCCTCTTCAGGGCATTTACAAAGTGTGAAGATGCGATTTCTGGCATTTGCAAAATGCATTTCAGCTCCTTCAGACGACACCCATGGGAAATAATCCCACCACTCGCGGGAAAAATCATTGGAGAGAATCCACTTTGAGGAAAACGTTGAAACGTGTTAACACCTTAACGCCCGACAATTTATGACCACGTCTTTCACCGCACGCAGGTTACCTAATTACTACTATGATGATTACACGAGCATTGATATTATTACATGCTTCTCATACATATAAAATATTAAGATATTGGTAACATTTTTATCGCGAGGCATTCAAATTGAAATTTATTTGATTCCAAATTAGATGTGCAACGAGGAAACGTACGGGACCTTATCATGCAATAAGCCATTTGAGTCGTTACGATAGCGCCCTCTATCATGTCTATAGTACCATCAGCATGAGGATTAACTGGGTAGCATAAGTATAAAATATAAAAAGATGAATCCAATAGAGCCTGGAACAAAACACACCAAGGATCAGAAAACTGATACGAGAGGATATCTCGAAAATGTAAAAATGCAAAGGGTAAAAGCAAGATATACCAACTGGGTGTGAGGAAACAGGCAATGACGAGGGAGACTAACGCGATAAAACAGAGAAATGACAAATAACAATAAAACACGGAAATGCACTGGGACAAGCAATACAAATTGCTGTGCAATAAAACAACAGATAGATAACGTAACAATAAAGACCGACGTTTCAAGTGGATATCCCACCCTTCATAAGGGACAAAATATGAAAACAAAAGTGGTACGAACTATAAAAAGATAGTGAACTACGCAAATTCACCACTGTAATTATATTGTAGCATTGTGTCAGTAACAGATGTTGCTTACTTGACACCTAAAACACCACCCAGTAGAGCAGGATTATATATGCGCAGAGAAGGTCGGTTCGGGCAGTGACAGTTAAGACTGGTTCGGGCTTATTTATTTAGTTTTTATCAAAACAGTCAATTATTTAAATAATAATAATGATAATAATAATAATATTGAATGTCTTATTTTCGGATGATACAAGAATGTATTGCACTCGCCGTACATATATTGCACTCGTCTTCGACTCGTGTAATATTTGTATAGCTCGTGCAATATAATCTTGTATCATCCTCAAAGCTATTCAATGTTAATAGTACATGTATGTTATACACTGAAGGAAGTCACGTGACCTTATAAACTTTAAAATGTTAATGTCCATGAAATAGACAAAAAAAAACCTAGTAATCATGGTGATATCTGTAATACCACCTAACAATTTTGACACAACCCTACTACAGTTTCCGATTTGAACCTAAACAAGAGCTTTCACTTCCTGTTCATGCGTGCCCACGTCCTTCTGTATTGATTCGCTGCTGTAAGGAGGCTTTGCCAATTTGGAACTGATCTAACTATAGCAATAATACACATTTGATGTATTGCAGACCTTAGCTGGTGATCGAAAATAATTCATCTTCAGAATAGATTCTGGAGACAATAATCAAATAACTTGTCAAATATGACATTATGGCTCACATTGCCGATAGCGTGTCTATTTTAATACTGGCTGTCGCCATGCTCAAGTTTATATATTAAGAACCCTGCACTGCATTGAAAGGTATATTGTACTTTCAAATAATACCAAATAAAGATGATATGGATGGAAGCCATTACTGCACGAGCGTTTTTATCAGTTTCAGGAACAAGGTTTTTATATCAATGTTAATGTCCTTAATTACCCGTACAAATGCCACCTCTTATTGGCAATTCGAAAAGAAAAAAATCTGCTTTCTGGATACTTTTTCCTATTTACAAAACGCTATAAATGAAACTGTTTAAACTTCTCCACACTGTCCGTGAACTGTGTGCAAACGCATTTGTACGTCTTCCTTTATTTGAAATGCACCGATCACGGTAATGCACTAAGTGAGCTAATTTGTTTGTATTACATTCTACTGTAAATAATAGGAATAGATAGCAAGAACTCTACGTTATCTACGGTCTTAAATATACACAATTATAAGCGAACCACACCGAATACGAGGTGCGTTGCAATCGATTCTAATTTCAACAAATTCCCTTTATACATGGTAGGGCGAAAGGATTTGTCATTCAGATGCATCTACTGTTTTGCTCGTTGCGTCATGTGTTGCGCGGATCAGAGCAAACGTATGATTTTCGGTGCACTATCATTTTTTAACATGTTTAATTCGAGGTGGCAAATCAGCAAGGACAGACTGGTATTTTGCTTTCAAAATAATTCAGATCGTCAGCAGATTTCCAGGACCAATGGCTATCAAATATCATAGGTTATAATATTGATTAGTTTGAACCATTTACTCTTAATATACATTTAGAGGATATATGTATTGATTTGGCGTCGTAATCTCATTTCCTTAAAAGTGAGTTACATCCTTTTGGCGCTCTATCCTGGAATTACTCTTTTGTATGTTTATGTCACTTGCTTGTTTATTTCATTCAAAAAGAGGCAGCTGAAATAAAATTGATAGTACTGTCAATTTTCTAAATATAGAATTCAAAAACTAGATTCCACATCTATCTATAGTTTGTGTGTGATAAAGATAAAATGAATTGCAATTTGAAGGTATAGATCATTTGTAACCATCTATTCCCTGTCATCAATTCATCGTAATTATCCTTTGCTTCAGTTCATTTCCAAATTTCGGATCGAAAACTCGACTTAGATAGATAGGTAGGGCCTACTCGTAGCTGCATATGCTCAATATCTGAAGCTTGGATATCATCAAATATTTAACCGGATATGATGAACACTTTTAAATTATTTAAAATGATTTTGTATTAAACTTGTCTGAATAAATGAAATGTTATAAAGCATAATGTAGAAATTTGACCACATAGCTAATGTACATATTGATTCAGTGGATAAATCTCAGCTTTATGCTCAATATAATAATGCAGATCCCCAGTGTTATCAATTTATGGGAGCATTGTTACTGGTAGGAATGCAATATCTATAAGTTGGTGTTTAAAACTGTAATGTTACAAATTTAGATTGATTTATATATAGCATGGGTAGGGTTTTGCGTACCCTGGCAACAAATACAGTATTCACTGAGTCGTGACAACGAATAACCTTTGTTCTGGGTAATTTAATTCATATACTGTTTCAGCCTCATGATTTTACTATTTTGGTATTTCTGTGCACCATGGTATGATTTGAAATTCACACTCCCTGTGTGGATGATTAAGGTAATGTCTTCCATAGGGGGTGTATGGATCTCAAAAGGAATAGCCCATTATAATTGCCATCATTTATTACCCTTATAATTTCGTCCTTAAATACCCATACAACTGAATTATCTGTTCAATTCATAATTTCTTTCAATTCATTTCTCAGGTTTAATTACCAGGAGGAAGATGATTTATCAGAGGTGGCGACAGAAGATGTACCAGAGCAAGTGCGGCATTGGTTAACTTCAACTTTTAGTCGACAATCAACCAAAACCAAACTCGGGGACGAAAAACCTAGATTTCGGAGCATCGTTCAGGCCTTACGTACGGGTTTATTCATAGACCGGTAAGTGCAATGCCACCAACATACTCTCAGAACTACATGTGTAAAATACTATAGTAGACAAAATAAAACTCATTTTGTTTTTATCTTGTTATGACATTTATTGATATTCAAATATTTGAGACATTTTCTACAGTTCCATTCGCCAATATGACATCAGTAACATAGTATGTTTGCCAACTATGGTAACTTTGAAAAGGTTAAAAGAAGGGTCCCGCAAGCACAACATTGAGCATTATTTGTTAGAAAAATAATTATCGAGCCGAAATCACGTAATTATATAGAACAAAACACCATACTAGTCACAAAACTGAATAAAAACTGCCATCACTCAACATGCAATTTTTAAAATTCGCGGCGATCAAAAGTCCCGGTGTCGATGACGTCATAGGTAACGGTGCTCAAATTTGCGCATGTGCATTGTATAACTATGATATCATCGACACTGGGACTTTCGATCGCCGCGAATTTTAAAAAGTGCATGTTGAGAGATTGCGGTTTTTATTTGTTTTTGTCATAAGTGTGGTGTTTTTTTCTATATAATTATAAAAGTTGGGCTCGATAGTTATTTTTCTAACATATAATGCACACTTTTATGCTTGCGGGACACCTCCTTTAATATTCCAACGTGATAACGTATAACAAGCACAGAGAAAACATGTATTTCTTAACCAAACTTAAACACGCCAAGGATCTAAATGTCTGTGAACTATCTATTCGGTACAATAAAGAGGTAAAAATAATACGATCAATAGAACTAAAGCTTTATTCTTTTATCCTAAAAATTGCCCTAGAACTATAATATGCACAATACAAAGTCTTTCGAAGGCATTCAATATCATAACAAATATGTACGAAAAATATCGAGTCAGCTTCTGACTTTAACCCTACGTACATTGCCTTTGACTTCCGGTAGAGGCTCAAAATTACGTGTTTGGGACTGTTTGTTTTACCTATACTACCATAGATTTTGTTTATTATACCTTTTATATGCAAAACATGCTTAATAATTGCATCAATTCATTACCTAAAGGCGAATCTGATAACTACCCAGATAATTTGACTCGAAAAGTAAATTATGTAGACATGTTATAGTCAGTGCTATAAAAAAAATTGTAGCCGCTCATTACTCATTCATTGTGTGAGCTAAATGTCTGTACTCTATTATAATAAAGCTTACATGCGAGGAATATGTATATTAAAACAATATTGTATTTTATATTGAATGTTTACTGAGATAATTTATAATAGAGTGAAAGTAAGTAGTGTCCACGTATAGGCCATTATGACTAGCTCGATACACCTATCGGTCGTGCACATGACACATCACGTGATGAAATATACATTGTAAGATTATTAAAAAATATTTATATATTTTAATAGTCTTATATTGAATATTTTGTAAAAACAAAAGTGATAATTCATATCAATTTTCGGTATCTAAAAAGGTAACACAAATTCTTAATTAAAGAATTACACACACACCAGATTTTAGATTGAGGTTAAAAAATTATAATAGGAAATCGATTTAAATTAAATATCATTTGAACAATTTCAATTAAAAAATATCTAGGCCTATATGCAGTAATAGAAATACCCACATGACTGTCAACCCGGTGTTGACGATCAAGTGTGTCGCAGCTGTTAATAATGGTATGTATACTAATCATAATAGTAGTATTGCTTTATTCCGTTATGATAAGAGGGATTAAAATTGTCCTGTTCAAATGCAATGCAGAGGTCCATGGTTCGATTCCCACTAGGACCACTATTAGAATATTTTAAGTGACTAAGTAGTTCCTACCTAGTCAACCCCGGATGGAAAGTAATGTGGGCATTTCCATCGCTGCGCATATATATATTTATATATACTCCTGACTGTCAAAACGCATGATCTACCATTTGAGCTAAGAATAGAAATTGAGAAAAGTACCCCTATAATTACCTTCCGCAGTTAATATGTACATGTTAAGTAAATATCAAAATCAATCTCATGGTTGATTATGAAATCAGTAAAAATTGCTATAATTAGACCGATCCTTAGACCGATATGTCATCTTACAAAATACTAAGCAAGCACGAGTTAATTTTATTATAACTCATATGGCCTCTCTCATAATATGTCAGTCGGACGGGTGTGGTTCTTTTGTTTTCTCAAAAGGTTTCGTAAAAACTGTTGGTAATAAAAAAAATATTAACAACTTTCCCCCCCCCCCATTTTTTTGAAGGGATACGAATCTGTAAAATAATCTAAAAATATGTTACCACTGTAAGAACAGTTTTGTTATCCTTGGCTTTAAATTTATGAAAATGAAACTGCCTCAGTCATAATTTCAATGATACCGATTTCGGCCTGATATGACATCTGAGATATAATTATTCTCAGAACGATCTGTATCTTGTAGTTATATTTCATTTGTGGAAATATGATGATTTGTCATGTTTTAGGTATTATGCACTTGCGGAAATTATTCCTGTGCTGAAATACTGTTTACTGTTTCAAATGCAATGAGTACGTCTTGAAGGGCAATTAAGAATGAAATGTAATCAAATTGATCAAACTAATTAAATTGCGCTCAAAATTCAGGGGCCGGCGGGTATACTGGTAATGTCTAGTCAAAATATGCAACTTGCATTCGAAGTTCAGGTAAATTGTTTTTTTAGAAATGAAATTAGATTTCACCCCTTGAAACATTTATTGCCGGAAAACATGATTCAATAAACCCATCCAGCGATAGAATGTTCATTACAAACGGTTCAAACCTTTCCATGTTGCGTTCCGAGGCCAATTGTTTCACCTGTGACATTACACTAACTGTAAACAACACTTTAATAGCAAGACTAGAATCATGTACTTAATTTAATATTTAATAATGCAAGTGATTCTGGTGAATAATAGCACCCTGGATTGTCCTATTTGCTGTTAATATATTCTGACTAAGTGTAACATTGCATTTATTTGTGTCTTGTCCATCTTTTATTGACAACAATACTATACAGGGTGTCCAGAAAGTGCAATCCTGATATTCTGGGCAATGATCTAACACAGCTTTTGACGACATTTAATTGAACAATGTATGAGATCAAATATGCACCCCATAATGTACATTGAGCATTGTGTCCCTGTATTGTTAAAATGCAACATACAGGTATCCCAAACGTAAATACATGAATATCCATGGCTATAATCTAATGATAAGATTAATATAATAGTATGGTATACTTGGAAAAGGCTGAGTTGAGACAATTGGCGGATTAAATACATAATATTGTAATATTTTATATCAAACAAGAGAACCTTCTTCTTAACTGTGTTATCAAGCTTTACTGACTGTTTCAATAATTATTTCATACAGCACTTTATAGCAAATACTTTTTCGGACACCCTGTATGAACTAAATCCTGACTTACCCACACAATACGTATATACTTTGATACAATGATAAACTAAATAAATAAGTAAACTGCATTTTCAACAACTACTGTTAAACAGATTGCATGAAATATTCATCAAGGGATTTGACATTTAAACGTCTAGTAGTTATTTATGATATACGCAGGGTTACAATAAAATGCAAATAATGAGAATTGTTTGAGTGATAATATTGACAACGTAGTCAAATCTGATGAGTATTATGGAATTACTGGTCATTAGTTTTCTCAAAGGGTGTGCAAATGGTTTCCAATCATCTAGAAATTAACCAATTAGCAACTGGTAAATAACCAAGAAATAGGGGGCGATGACGTCCTCTTTTTGCTTAATAATATCTTATTACACATTAAAGTGATTTAGGGCTGATATCCAAACTCTCAGCGGTGTTACACCGGTATTACACCGATGTTACCGGTATTACACCGATATTCTATACAAATATCGGTGTAATACCGGTATAACATCGGTGTAATATCGGTGTAACACCGCTGAGAGTTTGGATATCAGCCCTTAGTGGGTATGGTGTGGTGTGCAGAAAACATAGAACAATTACCTTTTCGTATAGAGAACTCTCACTGATCTCCTAATAGTAATTCCTTTTATGTGTGCAATATGTTAATGTTCAGTACTTTGATGCTATTTTTATTTTATTTTATACATTTCATCCCTCTGGCTTCCGGAATGCTTTTTGAATATTTCAAAATGTATTGTAGTGTTGTGATAAATAAGACCTAGGCATCGACAATACAATATTCAAAGGTAATAATGATCCCATCAAACGTTTAGTTTTTGCAACCATTTACTTGGTTAACGGGAAATATCCATTGGGTTATTGCCGTGATGTTTGAAAACACAAAATATCGGGCATTGTTTTATATTAAAACAAATTCACAAATACTGTGAATACTAATTCCGGTTATATTCTGAATTGTGATACAATGTGACGGAGATCGAGAACATGTGTATGAGACGATGGCCCAGCGTTTACTCCTCAATTCATAGAAATGATCAATGTTTAAAACTGATACTATATTTTATTATGACAGAATGTTCCGGAGAGCATCAGGTCTAACTGGTCCGACGTTACCTCCTCGTCTTATAGAAATATTCAAGGTTAGTATAGACTCAATTAAATCTGGGAGAATCAAGTCAATTTTCAAGTGGCTTGATTTAGCCAATCTACCAGTATCACCAATTGGTCATAGAGGGTAATGAAATATCAAGTGTATAATGAAATTCACCTTTTTCTTGATTTTCAATATTAGTAGACAGAGTTTCCTTTCCACAAATGATATAATAAATTGTAAAATTCTTTGAGGTATAAACCATTTGACAAATATGACACCGAAGATTGTGTATTTTTTTTTAAATGTGTAATATCAAAGGCAAACTTTTATCTACTACATGAGGTTAGTTCAAGATAGTTGTAAGAGTCAAATTGAAAGTATTCGAGGTATTTATGAGAACCAGTTTTTCATTTAGTTTTAAGCACTTGGAATGTTCAACATCAACTATTAGCAGTGATATTCTCACTCCGTGTCAGAATCATATTCCAACTGTCAAGTTTTGCGCTTTTCTGAAGTACATGGTGGCTTCACTGTTGCCATTTAGCTGATTCTGACATACAATACTGTACCATATCGAAGTGATTAATTACTGAGAGTGCACGTAAGTCGGCGTAAGAACATAATGGACGCAAAGAAGCTCATAAGCCAAGATACATGACTCCGCCAGTATCACTTTTTAATATCTCTGTGGGAGCATATCGTGACATAAAAATGTCTATTTTTGCCCTTAAGGACTTTTCCCATGGCTAATTAGAATTCCTAACCGATCCATTCGTATCTCATGACATCTAAGTCGCGTTGATTCATATCTGGGGTTTGAAACGTGCTAAGTATACATATCATAATATGTACTCGGCATTAAGGGTTGATCAATATTCATATGAATGTTGCTGGTACTTTATGGCATATATATTGAGCTACAAAACACCTTTTAATTAAACTAATTTGCAAGGACACCATGCAGTTACAATTATCTGCATAACAAATAAACAATATTTGTGATTGAGGTAATCTAACATGTGCGTAGCAACGGATGGGTATACCTTTAAAGTATGGTATAGTATATTTCAGCATGTAGGCCCTATTTGTTCTGTTTTATATATATTTGTCTGTAGTTTTTACATTTTTTGTGCAGCGTCTTGAGGACGTTTATATCGTAACGCGCTCAATAAGGGTTTTTTTATTATCATGTACATATAGGTCCGTATGCACAAAACAACTTTTACTTTTTTACTATTGGAGCATACAGAGAATATAAAAGAATACAATTGTCCTTCCAGAAGGACTATTCATCATTTAGGCGCGGTCTTACTTGTTTTGTGCAGACGGGACATATTATTTATTTGTATGCATATAATTTCAATTTTAATTACCTTGCAAAGAAGTGATGAGTTTTGTATCTCAATATACTATCAAATTTAGTTCGTCTGTATATTGTGTCAATTTTCCACTAATACAGTTGATGCCATAATACCATTGTGATTAGTGGATGTCCATTATATAAGATACGTTGACTTGTCAAAATAGCATTTTACTCGATATTAAAGGTACGCTATATAACTCTTGAGTTTTATAAGCTTATTACCCGAAACTAGGAGAAATATTATTTTGTATTTCGTATTTTGCTACTTAATGGAACTTTTTCTGTTTAAACATACAGTACGTTCTAATAACCAAAACATACAATCAAACAAATGTTGTTTTTAAAAATGATATATTTCAGAAGTTTAAATCTACTTTTACGAACAATTACATCAGTTACGTGCTTTGCTTTTTAATCCGTCGTACGATTTGTTTAATTACAATAGACTTATGGATAGAAGTTGAACTTTATTGCATATATAAAACGGATATAAAACATTGTGAAACTAGCTACTGGGAGCGCTGATATTTTCTTATGGTTTACAAAATTCCATATTTCCCTGAGCCGAAATTCGAAAAATTAAATACCATATTCGTAAAAGGTGTACTTTAGGTCCCAGATACTGGTACATGAAATTTGCCAGTATCACACGATACTGGTACAATATTAATGTTCCAGTATCGTCCGATACTGGAAGAACAAATTGTGTTCCAGTATCGAGCGATACTGGTACACATGCTACCAGTAGTAATTTGTACCTGTATTGTACGATACTGGTATATTATTGTGTATAAATATCGTCTGATTTTGGAACATTTTTTAAGTACCAGCATCGTCCGATACTGGAACACTGACTTTGTACCATTATCACACGATACTGGGTGTTCCAGTATCGGACGATACTAGTACATTCCAGAATATGGGACCTAAAGTACGCTAATTTCCCATATTCATATGTTGTCATCAATATTTCAGTGACCCCATTTTTTGTTAAGATTAAACGTTGACATCATTAAATCGTGTGATGTTCCATTTACAACTCTTACTATATTATGTGTTACCATTCCCTCTGATCTGATAACATCTCATAAATCAAAAATTACCCCGAGACATCAGATAATGGAAAGTAGGTCAAGTTTTTGGGCGCCATTATTGCTACACTTGTTTATTATCACGACGATACAACGTACAAAAACACGGATGCTAGGAGACCCAGGTTGTGGAAAAACTACGCTAGTGGCATTTTGACGTAATCGTCTTATATACATTACGTGTTTATTACCACTGTTATTAGGTATCATGGCAATTTTGCACCATACGTTAATAGCTAGAGAACCCGGTTGTGATAAAATACGCCTTTAGCCTTCATCCCTTTAACATCTTTATTACCACCTAATGGCGTTCAAATCTTGTCTGATATATCGTGTAAGTTACAACTTTATGATGGTATGTGTCACAGAATAGTGGATTGCAACATCGTAACCCAATTTTAAAGATAGCAAATGCAGGCAGGGATATTATATTGGATACACTTTCACTGTCTATTTCTTTTTGTCTAAATTGTCTGTACTTACTCACTTTTGTTGATATATTTTTATTGCTATAGGGTGTTGATGACTGGTCATTCGATATATTCCGTGTCAATGAAGAGAGTGATGGACATGCTCTAAAAACTACAGCAAATGAACTATTTACACTTCGTTATGACCTTGTTACAAAATTTAAGGTAAGATTAAAACACACCCTTCTTATATCAACTTCTATAACCATTTTCATACAAAGATATAACCACAAAAGATTATATAATAATGTTTTATATCATATATATAATATAATATAAAGCAGTTTACCAACCCACGGTGTTTACAATAGACAATATAACAAACAAATAATAACAACCACCGGCGAATGTCCCAACGAAAAATAAGCAAGGACATTCACCGGCGGGGATTTGAACCCCGGTCTCCCGATCTCTAGACGGGCGCCTTAACCACTAGGCCACCGATAACTTGCTGATAAACGGCAATTAGAATCAGTGCTAAGTGAATAAGCGACGGGGTTATACAATACACACAGCACGATAACATGAGACATTTGGCCAAACACAGTAGGGATCACAAACGTGATGACAAGAGGAAACTGAATAAATAAATCATATAATAATGTTTTATATCATATATATAATATAATATAAAGCAGTTTACCAACCCACGGTGTTTACAATAGACAATATAACAAACAAATAATAACAACCACCGGCGAATGTCCCAACGAAAAATAAGCAAGGACATTCACCGGCGGGGATTTGAACCCCGGTCTCCCGATCTCTAGACGGGCGCCTTAACCACTAGGCCACCGATAACTTGCTGATAAACGGCAATTAGAATCAGTGCTAAGTGAATAAGCGACGGGGTTATACAATACACACAGCACGATAACATGAGACATTTGGCCAAACACAGTAGGGATCACAAACGTGATGACAAGAGGAAACTGAATAAATAAATCATATAATAATGTTTTATATCATATATATAATATAATATAAAGCAGTTTACCAACCCACGGTGTTTACAATAGACAATATAACAAACAAATAATAACAACCACCGGCGAATGTCCCAACGAAAAATAAGCAAGGACATTCACCGGCGGGGATTTGAACCCCGGTCTCCCGATCTCTAGACGGGCGCCTTAACCACTAGGCCACCGATAACTTGCTGATAAACGGCAATTAGAATCAGTGCTAAGTGAATAAGCGACGGGGTTATACAATACACACAGCACGATAACATGAGACATTTGGCCAAACACAGTAGGGATCACAAACGTGATGACAAGAGGAAACTGAATAAATAAATCATATAATAATGTTTTATATCATATATATAATATAATATAAAGCAGTTTACCAACCCACGGTGTTTACAATAGACAATATAACAAACAAATAATAACAACCACCGGCGAATGTCCCAACGAAAAATAAGCAAGGACATTCACCGGCGGGGATTTGAACCCCGGTCTCCCGATCTCTAGACGGGCGCCTTAACCACTAGGCCACCGATAACTTGCTGATAAACGGCAATTAGAATCAGTGCTAAGTGAATAAGCGACGGGGTTATACAATACACACAGCACGATAACATGAGACATTTGGCCAAACACAGTAGGGATCACAAACGTGATGACAAGAGGAAACTGAATAAATAAATCATATAATAATGTTTTATATCATATATATAATATAATATAAAGCAGTTTACCAACCCACGGTGTTTACAATAGACAATATAACAAACAAATAATAACAACCACCGGCGAATGTCCCAACGAAAAATAAGCAAGGACATTCACCGGCGGGGATTTGAACCCCGGTCTCCCGATCTCTAGACGGGCGCCTTAACCACTAGGCCACCGATAACTTGCTGATAAACGGCAATTAGAATCAGTGCTAAGTGAATAAGCGACGGGGTTATACAATACACACAGCACGATAACATGAGACATTTGGCCAAACACAGTAGGGATCACAAACGTGATGACAAGAGGAAACTGAATAAATAAATCATATAATAATGTTTTATATCATATATATAATATAATATAAAGCAGTTTACCAACCCACGGTGTTTACAATAGACAATATAACAAACAAATAATAACAACCACCGGCGAATGTCCCAACGAAAAATAAGCAAGGACATTCACCGGCGGGGATTTGAACCCCGGTCTCCCGATCTCTAGACGGGCGCCTTAACCACTAGGCCACCGATAACTTGCTGATAAACGGCAATTAGAATCAGTGCTAAGTGAATAAGCGACGGGGTTATACAATACACACAGCACGATAACATGAGACATTTGGCCAAACACAGTAGGGATCACAAACGTGATGACAAGAGGAAACTGAATAAATAAATCATATAATAATGTTTTATATCATATATATAATATAATATAAAGCAGTTTACCAACCCACGGTGTTTACAATAGACAATATAACAAACAAATAATAACAACCACCGGCGAATGTCCCAACGAAAAATAAGCAAGGACATTCACCGGCGGGGATTTGAACCCCGGTCTCCCGATCTCTAGACGGGCGCCTTAACCACTAGGCCACCGATAACTTGCTGATAAACGGCAATTAGAATCAGTGCTAAGTGAATAAGCGACGGGGTTATACAATACACACAGCACGATAACATGAGACATTTGGCCAAACACAGTAGGGATCACAAACGTGATGACAAGAGGAAACTGAATAAATAAATCATATAATAATGTTTTATATCATATATATAATATAATATAAAGCAGTTTACCAACCCACGGTGTTTACAATAGACAATATAACAAACAAATAATAACAACCACCGGCGAATGTCCCAACGAAAAATAAGCAAGGACATTCACCGGCGGGGATTTGAACCCCGGTCTCCCGATCTCTAGACGGGCGCCTTAACCACTAGGCCACCGATAACTTGCTGATAAACGGCAATTAGAATCAGTGCTAAGTGAATAAGCGACGGGGTTATACAATACACACAGCACGATAACATGAGACATTTGGCCAAACACAGTAGGGATCACAAACGTGATGACAAGAGGAAACTGAATAAATAAATCATATAATAATGTTTTATATCATATATATAATATAATATAAAGCAGTTTACCAACCCACGGTGTTTACAATAGACAATATAACAAACAAATAATAACCCCGGTCTCCCGATCGGATATAAAACATTATTATATGATTTATTTATTCAGTTTCCTCTTGTCATCACGTTTGTGATCCCTACTGTGTTTGGCCAAATGTCTCATGTTATCGTGCTGTGTGTATTGTATAACCCCGTCGCTTATTCACTTAGCACTGATTCCAATTGCCGTTTATCAGCAAGTTATCGGTGGCCTAGTGGTTAAGGCGCCCGTCTAGAGATCGGGAGACCGGGGTTCAAATCCCCGCCGGTGAATGTCCTTGCTTATTTTTCGTTGGGACATTCGCCGGTGGTTGTTATTATTTGTTTGTTATATTGTCTATTGTAAACACCGTGGGTTGGTAAACTGCTTTATATTATATTATATATATGATATAAAACATTATTATATGATTTATTTATTCAGTTTCCTCTTGTCATCACGTTTGTGATCCCTACTGTGTTTGGCCAAATGTCTCATGTTATCGTGCTGTGTGTATTGTATAACCCCGTCGCTTATTCACTTAGCACTGATTCCAATTGCCGTTTATCAGCAAGTTATCGGTGGCCTAGTGGTTAAGGCGCCCGTCTAGAGATCGGGAGACCGGGGTTCAAATCCCCGCCGGTGAATGTCCTTGCTTATTTTTCGTTGGGACATTCGCCGGTGGTTGTTATTATTTGTTTGTTATATTGTCTATTGTAAACACCGTGGGTTGGTAAACTGCTTTATATTATATTATATATATGATATAAAACATTATTATATGATTTATTTATTCAGTTTCCTCTTGTCATCACGTTTGTGATCCCTACTGTGTTTGGCCAAATGTCTCATGTTATCGTGCTGTGTGTATTGTATAACCCCGTCGCTTATTCACTTAGCACTGATTCCAATTGCCGTTTATCAGCAAGTTATCGGTGGCCTAGTGGTTAAGGCGCCCGTCTAGAGATCGGGAGACCGGGGTTCAAATCCCCGCCGGTGAATGTCCTTGCTTATTTTTCGTTGGGACATTCGCCGGTGGTTGTTATTATTTGTTTGTTATATTGTCTATTGTAAACACCGTGGGTTGGTAAACTGCTTTATATTATATTATATATATGATATAAAACATTATTATATGATTTATTTATTCAGTTTCCTCTTGTCATCACGTTTGTGATCCCTACTGTGTTTGGCCAAATGTCTCATGTTATCGTGCTGTGTGTATTGTATAACCCCGTCGCTTATTCACTTAGCACTGATTCCAATTGCCGTTTATCAGCAAGTTATCGGTGGCCTAGTGGTTAAGGCGCCCGTCTAGAGATCGGGAGACCGGGGTTCAAATCCCCGCCGGTGAATGTCCTTGCTTATTTTTCGTTGGGACATTCGCCGGTGGTTGTTATTATTTGTTTGTTATATTGTCTATTGTAAACACCGTGGGTTGGTAAACTGCTTTATATTATATTATATATATGATATAAAACATTATTATATGATTTATTTATTCAGTTTCCTCTTGTCATCACGTTTGTGATCCCTACTGTGTTTGGCCAAATGTCTCATGTTATCGTGCTGTGTGTATTGTATAACCCCGTCGCTTATTCACTTAGCACTGATTCCAATTGCCGTTTATCAGCAAGTTATCGGTGGCCTAGTGGTTAAGGCGCCCGTCTAGAGATCGGGAGACCGGGGTTCAAATCCCCGCCGGTGAATGTCCTTGCTTATTTTTCGTTGGGACATTCGCCGGTGGTTGTTATTATTTGTTTGTTATATTGTCTATTGTAAACACCGTGGGTTGGTAAACTGCTTTATATTATATTATATATATGATATAAAACATTATTATATGATTTATTTATTCAGTTTCCTCTTGTCATCACGTTTGTGATCCCTACTGTGTTTGGCCAAATGTCTCATGTTATCGTGCTGTGTGTATTGTATAACCCCGTCGCTTATTCACTTAGCACTGATTCCAATTGCCGTTTATCAGCAAGTTATCGGTGGCCTAGTGGTTAAGGCGCCCGTCTAGAGATCGGGAGACCGGGGTTCAAATCCCCGCCGGTGAATGTCCTTGCTTATTTTTCGTTGGGACATTCGCCGGTGGTTGTTATTATTTGTTTGTTATATTGTCTATTGTAAACACCGTGGGTTGGTAAACTGCTTTATATTATATTATATATATGATATAAAACATTATTATATGATTTATTTATTCAGTTTCCTCTTGTCATCACGTTTGTGATCCCTACTGTGTTTGGCCAAATGTCTCATGTTATCGTGCTGTGTGTATTGTATAACCCCGTCGCTTATTCACTTAGCACTGATTCCAATTGCCGTTTATCAGCAAGTTATCGGTGGCCTAGTGGTTAAGGCGCCCGTCTAGAGATCGGGAGACCGGGGTTCAAATCCCCGCCGGTGAATGTCCTTGCTTATTTTTCGTTGGGACATTCGCCGGTGGTTGTTATTATTTGTTTGTTATATTGTCTATTGTAAACACCGTGGGTTGGTAAACTGCTTTATATTATATTATATATATGATATAAAACATTATTATATGATTTATTTATTCAGTTTCCTCTTGTCATCACGTTTGTGATCCCTACTGTGTTTGGCCAAATGTCTCATGTTATCGTGCTGTGTGTATTGTATAACCCCGTCGCTTATTCACTTAGCACTGATTCCAATTGCCGTTTATCAGCAAGTTATCGGTGGCCTAGTGGTTAAGGCGCCCGTCTAGAGATCGGGAGACCGGGGTTCAAATCCCCGCCGGTGAATGTCCTTGCTTATTTTTCGTTGGGACATTCGCCGGTGGTTGTTATTATTTGTTTGTTATATTGTCTATTGTAAACACCGTGGGTTGGTAAACTGCTTTATATTATATTATATATATGATATAAAACATTATTATATGATTTATTTATTCAGTTTCCTCTTGTCATCACGTTTGTGATCCCTACTGTGTTTGGCCAAATGTCTCATGTTATCGTGCTGTGTGTATTGTATAACCCCGTCGCTTATTCACTTAGCACTGATTCCAATTGCCGTTTATCAGCAAGTTATCGGTGGCCTAGTGGTTAAGGCGCCCGTCTAGAGATCGGGAGACCGGGGTTCAAATCCCCGCCGGTGAATGTCCTTGCTTATTTTTCGTTGGGACATTCGCCGGTGGTTGTTATTATTTGTTTGTTATATTGTCTATTGTAAACACCGTGGGTTGGTAAACTGCTTTATATTATATTATATATATGATATAAAACATTATTATATGATTTATTTATTCAGTTTCCTCTTGTCATCACGTTTGTGATCCCTACTGTGTTTGGCCAAATGTCTCATGTTATCGTGCTGTGTGTATTGTATAACCCCGTCGCTTATTCACTTAGCACTGATTCCAATTGCCGTTTATCAGCAAGTTATCGGTGGCCTAGTGGTTAAGGCGCCCGTCTAGAGATCGGGAGACCGGGGTTCAAATCCCCGCCGGTGAATGTCCTTGCTTATTTTTCGTTGGGACATTCGCCGGTGGTTGTTATTATTTGTTTGTTATATTGTCTATTGTAAACACCGTGGGTTGGTAAACTGCTTTATATTATATTATATATATGATATAAAACATTATTATATGATTTATTTATTCAGTTTCCTCTTGTCATCACGTTTGTGATCCCTACTGTGTTTGGCCAAATGTCTCATGTTATCGTGCTGTGTGTATTGTATAACCCCGTCGCTTATTCACTTAGCACTGATTCCAATTGCCGTTTATCAGCAAGTTATCGGTGGCCTAGTGGTTAAGGCGCCCGTCTAGAGATCGGGAGACCGGGGTTCAAATCCCCGCCGGTGAATGTCCTTGCTTATTTTTCGTTGGGACATTCGCCGGTGGTTGTTATTATTTGTTTGTTATATTGTCTATTGTAAACACCGTGGGTTGGTAAACTGCTTTATATTATATTATATATATGATATAAAACATTATTATATGATTTATTTATTCAGTTTCCTCTTGTCATCACGTTTGTGATCCCTACTGTGTTTGGCCAAATGTCTCATGTTATCGTGCTGTGTGTATTGTATAACCCCGTCGCTTATTCACTTAGCACTGATTCCAATTGCCGTTTATCAGCAAGTTATCGGTGGCCTAGTGGTTAAGGCGCCCGTCTAGAGATCGGGAGACCGGGGTTCAAATCCCCGCCGGTGAATGTCCTTGCTTATTTTTCGTTGGGACATTCGCCGGTGGTTGTTATTATTTGTTTGTTATATTGTCTATTGTAAACACCGTGGGTTGGTAAACTGCTTTATATTATATTATATATATGATATAAAACATTATTATATGATTTATTTATTCAGTTTCCTCTTGTCATCACGTTTGTGATCCCTACTGTGTTTGGCCAAATGTCTCATGTTATCGTGCTGTGTGTATTGTATAACCCCGTCGCTTATTCACTTAGCACTGATTCCAATTGCCGTTTATCAGCAAGTTATCGGTGGCCTAGTGGTTAAGGCGCCCGTCTAGAGATCGGGAGACCGGGGTTCAAATCCCCGCCGGTGAATGTCCTTGCTTATTTTTCGTTGGGACATTCGCCGGTGGTTGTTATTATTTGTTTGTTATATTGTCTATTGTAAACACCGTGGGTTGGTAAACTGCTTTATATTATATTATATATATGATATAAAACATTATTATATGATTTATTTATTCAGTTTCCTCTTGTCATCACGTTTGTGATCCCTACTGTGTTTGGCCAAATGTCTCATGTTATCGTGCTGTGTGTATTGTATAACCCCGTCGCTTATTCACTTAGCACTGATTCCAATTGCCGTTTATCAGCAAGTTATCGGTGGCCTAGTGGTTAAGGCGCCCGTCTAGAGATCGGGAGACCGGGGTTCAAATCCCCGCCGGTGAATGTCCTTGCTTATTTTTCGTTGGGACATTCGCCGGTGGTTGTTATTATTTGTTTGTTATATTGTCTATTGTAAACACCGTGGGTTGGTAAACTGCTTTATATTATATTATATATATGATATAAAACATTATTATATGATTTATTTATTCAGTTTCCTCTTGTCATCACGTTTGTGATCCCTACTGTGTTTGGCCAAATGTCTCATGTTATCGTGCTGTGTGTATTGTATAACCCCGTCGCTTATTCACTTAGCACTGATTCCAATTGCCGTTTATCAGCAAGTTATCGGTGGCCTAGTGGTTAAGGCGCCCGTCTAGAGATCGGGAGACCGGGGTTCAAATCCCCGCCGGTGAATGTCCTTGCTTATTTTTCGTTGGGACATTCGCCGGTGGTTGTTATTATTTGTTTGTTATATTGTCTATTGTAAACACCGTGGGTTGGTAAACTGCTTTATATTATATTATATATATGATATAAAACATTATTATATGATTTATTTATTCAGTTTCCTCTTGTCATCACGTTTGTGATCCCTACTGTGTTTGGCCAAATGTCTCATGTTATCGTGCTGTGTGTATTGTATAACCCCGTCGCTTATTCACTTAGCACTGATTCCAATTGCCGTTTATCAGCAAGTTATCGGTGGCCTAGTGGTTAAGGCGCCCGTCTAGAGATCGGGAGACCGGGGTTCAAATCCCCGCCGGTGAATGTCCTTGCTTATTTTTCGTTGGGACATTCGCCGGTGGTTGTTATTATTTGTTTGTTATATTGTCTATTGTAAACACCGTGGGTTGGTAAACTGCTTTATATTATATTATATATATGATATAAAACATTATTATATGATTTATTTATTCAGTTTCCTCTTGTCATCACGTTTGTGATCCCTACTGTGTTTGGCCAAATGTCTCATGTTATCGTGCTGTGTGTATTGTATAACCCCGTCGCTTATTCACTTAGCACTGATTCCAATTGCCGTTTATCAGCAAGTTATCGGTGGCCTAGTGGTTAAGGCGCCCGTCTAGAGATCGGGAGACCGGGGTTCAAATCCCCGCCGGTGAATGTCCTTGCTTATTTTTCGTTGGGACATTCGCCGGTGGTTGTTATTATTTGTTTGTTATATTGTCTATTGTAAACACCGTGGGTTGGTAAACTGCTTTATATTATATTATATATATGATATAAAACATTATTATATGATTTATTTATTCAGTTTCCTCTTGTCATCACGTTTGTGATCCCTACTGTGTTTGGCCAAATGTCTCATGTTATCGTGCTGTGTGTATTGTATAACCCCGTCGCTTATTCACTTAGCACTGATTCCAATTGCCGTTTATCAGCAAGTTATCGGTGGCCTAGTGGTTAAGGCGCCCGTCTAGAGATCGGGAGACCGGGGTTCAAATCCCCGCCGGTGAATGTCCTTGCTTATTTTTCGTTGGGACATTCGCCGGTGGTTGTTATTATTTGTTTGTTATATTGTCTATTGTAAACACCGTGGGTTGGTAAACTGCTTTATATTATATTATATATATGATATAAAACATTATTATATGATTTATTTATTCAGTTTCCTCTTGTCATCACGTTTGTGATCCCTACTGTGTTTGGCCAAATGTCTCATGTTATCGTGCTGTGTGTATTGTATAACCCCGTCGCTTATTCACTTAGCACTGATTCCAATTGCCGTTTATCAGCAAGTTATCGGTGGCCTAGTGGTTAAGGCGCCCGTCTAGAGATCGGGAGACCGGGGTTCAAATCCCCGCCGGTGAATGTCCTTGCTTATTTTTCGTTGGGACATTCGCCGGTGGTTGTTATTATTTGTTTGTTATATTGTCTATTGTAAACACCGTGGGTTGGTAAACTGCTTTATATTATATTATATATATGATATAAAACATTATTATATGATTTATTTATTCAGTTTCCTCTTGTCATCACGTTTGTGATCCCTACTGTGTTTGGCCAAATGTCTCATGTTATCGTGCTGTGTGTATTGTATAACCCCGTCGCTTATTCACTTAGCACTGATTCCAATTGCCGTTTATCAGCAAGTTATCGGTGGCCTAGTGGTTAAGGCGCCCGTCTAGAGATCGGGAGACCGGGGTTCAAATCCCCGCCGGTGAATGTCCTTGCTTATTTTTCGTTGGGACATTCGCCGGTGGTTGTTATTATTTGTTTGTTATATTGTCTATTGTAAACACCGTGGGTTGGTAAACTGCTTTATATTATATTATATATATGATATAAAACATTATTATATGATTTATTTATTCAGTTTCCTCTTGTCATCACGTTTGTGATCCCTACTGTGTTTGGCCAAATGTCTCATGTTATCGTGCTGTGTGTATTGTATAACCCCGTCGCTTATTCACTTAGCACTGATTCCAATTGCCGTTTATCAGCAAGTTATCGGTGGCCTAGTGGTTAAGGCGCCCGTCTAGAGATCGGGAGACCGGGGTTCAAATCCCCGCCGGTGAATGTCCTTGCTTATTTTTCGTTGGGACATTCGCCGGTGGTTGTTATTATTTGTTTGTTATATTGTCTATTGTAAACACCGTGGGTTGGTAAACTGCTTTATATTATATTATATATATGATATAAAACATTATTATATGATTTATTTATTCAGTTTCCTCTTGTCATCACGTTTGTGATCCCTACTGTGTTTGGCCAAATGTCTCATGTTATCGTGCTGTGTGTATTGTATAACCCCGTCGCTTATTCACTTAGCACTGATTCCAATTGCCGTTTATCAGCAAGTTATCGGTGGCCTAGTGGTTAAGGCGCCCGTCTAGAGATCGGGAGACCGGGGTTCAAATCCCCGCCGGTGAATGTCCTTGCTTATTTTTCGTTGGGACATTCGCCGGTGGTTGTTATTATTTGTTTGTTATATTGTCTATTGTAAACACCGTGGGTTGGTAAACTGCTTTATATTATATTATATATATGATATAAAACATTATTATATGATTTATTTATTCAGTTTCCTCTTGTCATCACGTTTGTGATCCCTACTGTGTTTGGCCAAATGTCTCATGTTATCGTGCTGTGTGTATTGTATAACCCCGTCGCTTATTCACTTAGCACTGATTCCAATTGCCGTTTATCAGCAAGTTATCGGTGGCCTAGTGGTTAAGGCGCCCGTCTAGAGATCGGGAGACCGGGGTTCAAATCCCCGCCGGTGAATGTCCTTGCTTATTTTTCGTTGGGACATTCGCCGGTGGTTGTTATTATTTGTTTGTTATATTGTCTATTGTAAACACCGTGGGTTGGTAAACTGCTTTATATTATATTATATATATGATATAAAACATTATTATATGATTTATTTATTCAGTTTCCTCTTGTCATCACGTTTGTGATCCCTACTGTGTTTGGCCAAATGTCTCATGTTATCGTGCTGTGTGTATTGTATAACCCCGTCGCTTATTCACTTAGCACTGATTCCAATTGCCGTTTATCAGCAAGTTATCGGTGGCCTAGTGGTTAAGGCGCCCGTCTAGAGATCGGGAGACCGGGGTTCAAATCCCCGCCGGTGAATGTCCTTGCTTATTTTTCGTTGGGACATTCGCCGGTGGTTGTTATTATTTGTTTGTTATATTGTCTATTGTAAACACCGTGGGTTGGTAAACTGCTTTATATTATATTATATATATGATATAAAACATTATTATATGATTTATTTATTCAGTTTCCTCTTGTCATCACGTTTGTGATCCCTACTGTGTTTGGCCAAATGTCTCATGTTATCGTGCTGTGTGTATTGTATAACCCCGTCGCTTATTCACTTAGCACTGATTCCAATTGCCGTTTATCAGCAAGTTATCGGTGGCCTAGTGGTTAAGGCGCCCGTCTAGAGATCGGGAGACCGGGGTTCAAATCCCCGCCGGTGAATGTCCTTGCTTATTTTTCGTTGGGACATTCGCCGGTGGTTGTTATTATTTGTTTGTTATATTGTCTATTGTAAACACCGTGGGTTGGTAAACTGCTTTATATTATATTATATATATGATATAAAACATTATTATATGATTTATTTATTCAGTTTCCTCTTGTCATCACGTTTGTGATCCCTACTGTGTTTGGCCAAATGTCTCATGTTATCGTGCTGTGTGTATTGTATAACCCCGTCGCTTATTCACTTAGCACTGATTCCAATTGCCGTTTATCAGCAAGTTATCGGTGGCCTAGTGGTTAAGGCGCCCGTCTAGAGATCGGGAGACCGGGGTTCAAATCCCCGCCGGTGAATGTCCTTGCTTATTTTTCGTTGGGACATTCGCCGGTGGTTGTTATTATTTGTTTGTTATATTGTCTATTGTAAACACCGTGGGTTGGTAAACTGCTTTATATTATATTATATATATGATATAAAACATTATTATATGATTTATTTATTCAGTTTCCTCTTGTCATCACGTTTGTGATCCCTACTGTGTTTGGCCAAATGTCTCATGTTATCGTGCTGTGTGTATTGTATAACCCCGTCGCTTATTCACTTAGCACTGATTCCAATTGCCGTTTATCAGCAAGTTATCGGTGGCCTAGTGGTTAAGGCGCCCGTCTAGAGATCGGGAGACCGGGGTTCAAATCCCCGCCGGTGAATGTCCTTGCTTATTTTTCGTTGGGACATTCGCCGGTGGTTGTTATTATTTGTTTGTTATATTGTCTATTGTAAACACCGTGGGTTGGTAAACTGCTTTATATTATATTATATATATGATATAAAACATTATTATATGATTTATTTATTCAGTTTCCTCTTGTCATCACGTTTGTGATCCCTACTGTGTTTGGCCAAATGTCTCATGTTATCGTGCTGTGTGTATTGTATAACCCCGTCGCTTATTCACTTAGCACTGATTCCAATTGCCGTTTATCAGCAAGTTATCGGTGGCCTAGTGGTTAAGGCGCCCGTCTAGAGATCGGGAGACCGGGGTTCAAATCCCCGCCGGTGAATGTCCTTGCTTATTTTTCGTTGGGACATTCGCCGGTGGTTGTTATTATTTGTTTGTTATATTGTCTATTGTAAACACCGTGGGTTGGTAAACTGCTTTATATTATATTATATATATGATATAAAACATTATTATATGATTTATTTATTCAGTTTCCTCTTGTCATCACGTTTGTGATCCCTACTGTGTTTGGCCAAATGTCTCATGTTATCGTGCTGTGTGTATTGTATAACCCCGTCGCTTATTCACTTAGCACTGATTCCAATTGCCGTTTATCAGCAAGTTATCGGTGGCCTAGTGGTTAAGGCGCCCGTCTAGAGATCGGGAGACCGGGGTTCAAATCCCCGCCGGTGAATGTCCTTGCTTATTTTTCGTTGGGACATTCGCCGGTGGTTGTTATTATTTGTTTGTTATATTGTCTATTGTAAACACCGTGGGTTGGTAAACTGCTTTATATTATATTATATATATGATATAAAACATTATTATATGATTTATTTATTCAGTTTCCTCTTGTCATCACGTTTGTGATCCCTACTGTGTTTGGCCAAATGTCTCATGTTATCGTGCTGTGTGTATTGTATAACCCCGTCGCTTATTCACTTAGCACTGATTCCAATTGCCGTTTATCAGCAAGTTATCGGTGGCCTAGTGGTTAAGGCGCCCGTCTAGAGATCGGGAGACCGGGGTTCAAATCCCCGCCGGTGAATGTCCTTGCTTATTTTTCGTTGGGACATTCGCCGGTGGTTGTTATTATTTGTTTGTTATATTGTCTATTGTAAACACCGTGGGTTGGTAAACTGCTTTATATTATATTATATATATGATATAAAACATTATTATATGATTTATTTATTCAGTTTCCTCTTGTCATCACGTTTGTGATCCCTACTGTGTTTGGCCAAATGTCTCATGTTATCGTGCTGTGTGTATTGTATAACCCCGTCGCTTATTCACTTAGCACTGATTCCAATTGCCGTTTATCAGCAAGTTATCGGTGGCCTAGTGGTTAAGGCGCCCGTCTAGAGATCGGGAGACCGGGGTTCAAATCCCCGCCGGTGAATGTCCTTGCTTATTTTTCGTTGGGACATTCGCCGGTGGTTGTTATTATTTGTTTGTTATATTGTCTATTGTAAACACCGTGGGTTGGTAAACTGCTTTATATTATAATATATATATGATATAAAACATTATTATATGATTTATTTATTCAGTTTCCTCTTGTCATCACGTTTGTGATCCCTACTGTGTTTGGCCAAATGTCTCATGTTATCGTGCTGTGTGTATTGTATAACCCCGTCGCTTATTCACTTAGCACTGATTCCAATTGCCGTTTATCAGCAAGTTATCGGTGGCCTAGTGGTTAAGGCGCCCGTCTAGAGATCGGGAGACCGGGGTTCAAATCCCCGCCGGTGAATGTCCTTGCTTATTTTTCGTTGGGACATTCGCCGGTGGTTGTTATTATTTGTTTGTTATATTGTCTATTGTAAACACCGTGGGTTGGTAAACTGCTTTATATTATATTATATATATGATATAAAACATTATTATATGATTTATTTATTCAGTTTCCTCTTGTCATCACGTTTGTGATCCCTACTGTGTTTGGCCAAATGTCTCATGTTATCGTGCTGTGTGTATTGTATAACCCCGTCGCTTATTCACTTAGCACTGATTCCAATTGCCGTTTATCAGCAAGTTATCGGTGGCCTAGTGGTTAAGGCGCCCGTCTAGAGATCGGGAGACCGGGGTTCAAATCCCCGCCGGTGAATGTCCTTGCTTATTTTTCGTTGGGACATTCGCCGGTGGTTGTTATTATTTGTTTGTTATATTGTCTATTGTAAACACCGTGGGTTGGTAAACTGCTTTATATTATATTATATATATGATATAAAACATTATTATATGATTTATTTATTCAGTTTCCTCTTGTCATCACGTTTGTGATCCCTACTGTGTTTGGCCAAATGTCTCATGTTATCGTGCTGTGTGTATTGTATAACCCCGTCGCTTATTCACTTAGCACTGATTCCAATTGCCGTTTATCAGCAAGTTATCGGTGGCCTAGTGGTTAAGGCGCCCGTCTAGAGATCGGGAGACCGGGGTTCAAATCCCCGCCGGTGAATGTCCTTGCTTATTTTTCGTTGGGACATTCGCCGGTGGTTGTTATTATTTGTTTGTTATATTGTCTATTGTAAACACCGTGGGTTGGTAAACTGCTTTATATTATATTATATATATGATATAAAACATTATTATATGATTTATTTATTCAGTTTCCTCTTGTCATCACGTTTGTGATCCCTACTGTGTTTGGCCAAATGTCTCATGTTATCGTGCTGTGTGTATTGTATAACCCCGTCGCTTATTCACTTAGCACTGATTCCAATTGCCGTTTATCAGCAAGTTATCGGTGGCCTAGTGGTTAAGGCGCCCGTCTAGAGATCGGGAGACCGGGGTTCAAATCCCCGCCGGTGAATGTCCTTGCTTATTTTTCGTTGGGACATTCGCCGGTGGTTGTTATTATTTGTTTGTTATATTGTCTATTGTAAACACCGTGGGTTGGTAAACTGCTTTATATTATATTATATATATGATATAAAACATTATTATATGATTTATTTATTCAGTTTCCTCTTGTCATCACGTTTGTGATCCCTACTGTGTTTGGCCAAATGTCTCATGTTATCGTGCTGTGTGTATTGTATAACCCCGTCGCTTATTCACTTAGCACTGATTCCAATTGCCGTTTATCAGCAAGTTATCGGTGGCCTAGTGGTTAAGGCGCCCGTCTAGAGATCGGGAGACCGGGGTTCAAATCCCCGCCGGTGAATGTCCTTGCTTATTTTTCGTTGGGACATTCGCCGGTGGTTGTTATTATTTGTTTGTTATATTGTCTATTGTAAACACCGTGGGTTGGTAAACTGCTTTATATTATATTATATATATGATATAAAACATTATTATATGATTTATTTATTCAGTTTCCTCTTGTCATCACGTTTGTGATCCCTACTGTGTTTGGCCAAATGTCTCATGTTATCGTGCTGTGTGTATTGTATAACCCCGTCGCTTATTCACTTAGCACTGATTCCAATTGCCGTTTATCAGCAAGTTATCGGTGGCCTAGTGGTTAAGGCGCCCGTCTAGAGATCGGGAGACCGGGGTTCAAATCCCCGCCGGTGAATGTCCTTGCTTATTTTTCGTTGGGACATTCGCCGGTGGTTGTTATTATTTGTTTGTTATATTGTCTATTGTAAACACCGTGGGTTGGTAAACTGCTTTATATTATATTATATATATGATATAAAACATTATTATATGATTTATTTATTCAGTTTCCTCTTGTCATCACGTTTGTGATCCCTACTGTGTTTGGCCAAATGTCTCATGTTATCGTGCTGTGTGTATTGTATAACCCCGTCGCTTATTCACTTAGCACTGATTCCAATTGCCGTTTATCAGCAAGTTATCGGTGGCCTAGTGGTTAAGGCGCCCGTCTAGAGATCGGGAGACCGGGGTTCAAATCCCCGCCGGTGAATGTCCCTGCTTATTTTTCGTTGGGACATTCGCCGGTGGTTGTTATTATTTGTTTGTTATATTGTCTATTGTAAACACCGTGGGTTGGTAAACTGCTTTATATTATATTATATATATGATATAAAACATTATTATATGATTTATTTATTCAGTTTCCTCTTGTCATCACGTTTGTGATCCCTACTGTGTTTGGCCAAATGTCTCATGTTATCGTGCTGTGTGTATTGTATAACCCCGTCGCTTATTCACTTAGCACTGATTCCAATTGCCGTTTATCAGCAAGTTATCGGTGGCCTAGTGGTTAAGGCGCCCGTCTAGAGATCGGGAGACCGGGGTTCAAATCCCCGCCGGTGAATGTCCTTGCTTATTTTTCGTTGGGACATTCGCCGGTGGTTGTTATTATTTGTTTGTTATATTGTCTATTGTAAACACCGTGGGTTGGTAAACTGCTTTATATTATATTATATATATGATATAAAACATTATTATATGATTTATTTATTCAGTTTCCTCTTGTCATCACGTTTGTGATCCCTACTGTGTTTGGCCAAATGTCTCATGTTATCGTGCTGTGTGTATTGTATAACCCCGTCGCTTATTCACTTAGCACTGATTCCAATTGCCGTTTATCAGCAAGTTATCGGTGGCCTAGTGGTTAAGGCGCCCGTCTAGAGATCGGGAGACCGGGGTTCAAATCCCCGCCGGTGAATGTCCTTGCTTATTTTTCGTTGGGACATTCGCCGGTGGTTGTTATTATTTGTTTGTTATATTGTCTATTGTAAACACCGTGGGTTGGTAAACTGCTTTATATTATATTATATATATGATATAAAACATTATTACACAAAAGATTAGTTACGCGGTATTTGTGCCATTTTGATATGTATCTTGCCGATATCAATATCTTGATGTAACTTCATGTTACTATTGACTGCGTTATGCTCAATCATAATACTGCGCATGCGAATACATCGATGTTGCATGAAGTTCACTATGCAATGTCTGTCCTTCTGTGAAATAAACCTTAAACATTTCATGATGTTCTTAACTGAATGTAACTGAAACCTTATCTTTTGCATTTTAAAACGTGATCACATTCGTGCACGGAAATCACGTATTCATATACTTCAATGCGGTTCACAATCTGGTTATATAATACATCTATCTTTAACTCCACAGAGAAAACAGAATAGTTATTTTTATTAGCGTTATGCTCAATTATAAGACTGCGCATGCGAATACATGAATGTTGCAGAAATTTCACTATACAATGTCTGTCCTTCTGTAAAACATTTCATAATTTTATCAACTGAATGTATATAACTGAAACCGTATCCTTTGCATTTTAAAACGTGGTCACATTCGTGCATGTACATCACGTATTCATATACTTCAATACGGTTCACTAACTGGCTATATAATACATTTATTTATAACTCCACAGAGAAAACAGAATAGTTATTTTATTAGAAAGATCTGCTCACTTTCAAGTGCTGCCCTGGTGTAATACTTACCACTATATTACAAACATCTTTATAAAAGGATTCATGTGTTCCACGTCATTGCTCTCATTTAATATTCAGTAGGCCCTATTTAGCACAAATAATATCAAGTGAAATATAATTTAGTAGACTTTGCAATGCTGTTTTATTTGATTGCATTTACTCTTCTCGGGTTTGTGACACTTTAAGAAGAAAAAAATGGTTTTTTTAAGCAATGTGATATATTTCATTTGGATTTGAAATTTTCATGAGCTTCAATATAACTAATATTACCTTTCAGACACAGTTTGTTAGGTCGAATTTCCCTTTTGGCCTATCGAAAGATACGCTTATTTAACAATGAGCAATCAAAATCAAATCATCGGGTTATTTTGATTAGGTTTTGGATTTTGTGTGTGATTTTCTGGATTTTCTCCACCTTCAATTAGATCAATTTTAGTGTGCGATATTTATACGGCAGCTTATGCACGTAAGGCCGTTTTGTAAATCCACTCTTTAAGTTAATGCACTATAAACAAAACTCAACAGTAAAGCAGCAAATATCAAGAGGCTGTTCCGAACTTTAATTGACTTATAAATCACCATGCCATGTCCTTATGTCCCTTCCGCTGGACTCCCGTGAGACCCGGTCTCGTTCAGATAATCTAATAGCTCAAATAAACCGTGGGACAAATTACAGTAGAATACACTTTGGGGGTAGTTAAGTAGCCGAATTCGTTATTTTCATTGCAAACAATGATTGAATAATTGTCGCACCGGGTTACTCCGAGCGTATAGGGACTTTAAACCGAATTAAAAAGGCCATGAAACAGCTATTAATATTTTAAGACAACGATGTATTCTTCAGCTACTGTGTTTCATTTGGTATTTACTTGTCAAGAATGCGATTGTGATTTATTAAATTGAACGCGCCTCAAGCAAGAATTTTAAAGAACGTGTGAGTTAGGTAAACATGAATTACAGAATAATATCAACTTATAAAATGCTGTAAATATTGTAAATGCTGGACATTAAACTCTGTAAAGGTATTGTTAAAAAATATTAAGAACGTTGCTCAAGAGAAAAGAATTAAGGTACAATGAATGATACCAATTCCCTAGATATACCCATCATATTATGATGATTTCGAGGACAACAACGTGAAATAATATGTTAATTTGTTGTGATTTTCTAAATTGAAAGCTGCAATGTAGCTTGTACTTGTAGCGTAAAAATCGTCGCTCAACTGTGGTTTTGTAAAATCGAACTCTCCTTAAACAACGTGTGATAAGGAACGATCGGAATCTTGCACTTGTAGGACAAGTCAAACAGAAAGATGTTGACAAATCGCACACATAAAACGTCCCCAAAAGCCTGCCTATCCAGACTTTATTGAGTTTTTCCCCACGTGATATAGCTCTGGCGCTATTTTTGTGCACACAATGTATTGAATTCGAATAAAAACATCGGTACATGGAAATCAGACACCTGGCAATAAATTAGTATAAATAAATGTTGTTTGGTATGACGATCTGCCATGTGTCTATACCATGCCTATACTCATGGCGTAGGTGAAACCTTTAAGTCGAAAAAACCGTTTTAGATACTGCCAGGCTCTATCAGTGCACGCAGAAACCATAAGTACCATTACGAGTAAAATGCCAAACGTATTTCGTTACTAATAGCTAAAATAGTGTGTTATTTGCAGAGGAGATCTTACCCGCTATAACTTTCAGCGAATTCATATTGGTTATGCTAAATATACTAGCAGTTAATTGCCAGTGCTTCCTTTTAAAATGTAAATGTCAATTAAGTGATTAAAAATGCTGAAACAATATACCATGACATTAATTACTTACTTACTTTACTTTACTTTTGGAACATTATTACGTGGCTAAAATCTTTTTGAAATATACAATAAAACGCGATTTGCCGGAACGTTGTAACATAGACATAGATGCGGAAAAGTAAATGCGCGACTTTATCTAATATGTGACAACATTAAAATACAAAACCGGAGTTTGATACATACATTACGTTGAAATAAAAGTATACAATATTAACATTAGGCGACGAAAAAAATCTGCTCTACGGGCAAACGGACATATCAGGTATGGCTGGTCGGTCGGTCTGTTTTTCGGTGGGGTGTCGGGGTGTTTTTTTTGGGTTTTTTTTTTTTTTTTGGGGGGGGGGGTTACAAACAATTCAGGGATACATAAATATTTGAAGGATCTTATAATATAGCAGTCAGGTTAGAAAATCGTTCCGTATCCGTATATCATGTTGATTTAAGATGTGTATAGACAACAAGTGTTAAGTCAGCACTGTGTTTGATCGCATTGGTTAAATACACTAAGACTAAGAGGTTGCTTCAATGTAATCCCAGCATGCAGTGTAGATAATAAGCCACACGCAATGGGATAACGGAGCCAATTCAATACCCGTCCCGGGATACACGTTTTGCATTGAAATGTACACAAGAAACATGGTTCATCAGTGGAATTAATCAGTGTGACTTTTCATATTTGTGTCAATATATGGACACATTTATTAAGCATTTTGATAGATTATAGGTGAAATCAACCAAATCTAGCATTAATGTTGCTGTCTAGCAATGTTGATACATCCTACGACATGGACTAAACTATAAATATCTATTAAAATTATTGTTTTCCGAAACTTGTAGTTGATGGCTGTAATGATTTCTAAGATTGCATCGAATCAATCTCTGAAATACACCTTGCATATAGGATTGTATGAAATACAACTTGCATATAGGATTGTATGAAATACACCTTGCATATAGGATTGTATGAAATACAACTTGCATATAGGAGTGTATGAGATACACCTTGCATATAGGAGTGTATGAAATACATCTTGCATATAGGATTGTATGAAATACACCTTGCATATAGGATTGTATGAAATACACCTTGCATATAGGATTGTATGAGATACACCTTGCATATAGGATTGTATGAAATACACCTTGCATATAGGAGTGTATGAGATACACCTTGTATATAGGATTGTATGAAATACACCTTGCCTATAGGATTGTATGAAATACACCTTGCATATAGGATTGTATGAAATACACCTTGCATATAGGATTGTATGAAATACACCTTGCATATAGGAGTGTATGAGATACACCTTGCATATAGGATTGTATGAAATACACCTTGCATATAGGATTGTATGAAATACACCTTGCATATAGGATTGTATGAAATACACCTTGCATATAGGATTGTATGAGATACACCTTGCATATAGGATTGTATGAAATACACCTTGCATATAGGAGTGTATGAGATACACCTTGCATATAGGATTGTATGATATACACCTTGCATATAGGATTGTATGAAATACACCTTGCATATAGGATTGTATGAAATACACCTTGCATATAGGATTGTATGAAATACACCTTGCATATAGGAGTGTATGAGATACACCTTGCATATAGGATTGTATGAAATACACCTTGCATATAGGATTGTATGAAATACACCTTGCATATAGGATTGTATGAAATACACCTTGCATATAGGATTGTATGAAATACACCTTGCATGTAGGATTGTATGAAATACACCTTGCATATAGGATTGTATGATCTCCTAGTGGTTTCATATTACCTTAATAATATGTTCAGTTCTGACAGGTTGAGTTTAAAAATTGAAACATTTATGTAATTCAAAATGAAAGTGCAGTGTAAAATGCTCTCAACATTTTGACTTTGGTTGAACAGTCCAGTGTATAAGGCAAATGATAATATCGCGTCTTTGTTTGCTATCAGGAGTAGACTACGCGACACTAAATTTAGTGTACGAAATAGCCTATAGGTTATATTCATCAGATTAAGATAAATTAAAATGAAAATAAAGGATTGTATGAAAATATTGATTTAGGAAATGTATGCACTACACTAACTGTACTCGACCAGAGTGTATTGTCCTCATATGTATGAAGAAATTAAAATGAAATGAAAAATAAATTGCTTTAATATGAAGAATACAAACATTCGAATTGAAAAGTGAAGCATGGATCATTTTCTGTTAGGGGCATATTAATACAAGCTACGTCTTTTATGGTCGTACATGTACCAACTACCGTGCACGCTGAGAAATATCACATTATTTTGTTCAAATGTGTTAAAATAAGTTGTTAAAGGTATATTATGTGATCTTTCCAAGAAACGCCCTCAACATCGAAAAAAAAATTGAAAGCAGATTTTCTTGCAGATTTACATTTCTGATCATAAATCGTACATACATTCCAAGTTACAGGGCGATACGATTCTTAATTACTTCAAAATCATGGTTTTAGAGTGAAAATAAACTGTCGGATTGTCGATTTTTGTCCGACAACTTATTTTATTCTAGTCTAAATTCACTCTAAAACCATGATTTTGAGGTAATTAGGAATCGTATCGCTCTGTAACTTGGAATGTATGTCCGATTTATGATCAGAAATGTAAATCTGCAAGAAAATCTACTTTCTAAAAAAAAAATCATGAATAGAGGGCGCTCTCTGGAAAAGATCACATAATATGCCTTTAATTGTATGGTTGGTTGAATACATCTCTCTAAATCACTGCGTTTAGTGTAGTATATTATTTTAAACATGTTTCTGGTCACAAATTGCACAACATTTGATTGAGTGAAGTGGAACATTATCGTCACTGGGGCGGGAAATCATTTTATTCATTCATGGCCCAAAAACATGTTTAACGTGAAGAAAATTCCTGCGCAACGACAAACCGTTATGTTGTCATGGTTACCTATCATGGTTGTATATCAATGGATAATTAAATACACATTGATTGATTTTTTTTTACCAAAAACGATACCAGTTCAAATAGTACCCTTTGTAGTCAAGATCATATTTGCAATAAGCTTATGTACAAATGAATCTGTCATTTTCTCAATTGTATCCCATTTCCTTGCTACTTATGCACTAGTGCAATTCAATCCGATCTCGTTAATGCCTTTTTTCCTGTTGAAATATAAATGTCGTGTTTGTACATTACTACATTTATATATCAAGTATATTATTGCCCTCATGAATTACAAAGACTATTAGCATGAGGATCCCATAGCTCCCGAACATTGTTGTACATAAACAGGGAGTATTAAATGTCACTTGGAAAAGCCCATTATGCAGGCGCAGGCCTAGGATTCAATTCCACATGTTAGTGAATCGCAACACTCGGGACTGAAGGATGCCATACGGTAACTATCTGCCCTACATTCATGATGATGATAATACTCGTGAAGCTTCAGGGTAAAAATGCACACTATGAACCCGACTATAGAAAATGAGAAACATAGAAGCTTGACTCGAAGCGATGAAAGAAAAAAAACTAAATAAATTGCTTTTAACCCGAATTTGTTTTATTCAAGTATGCTAAAGGCATCTTCAAAATAAAAATCCTTGTGTATCTTATATATTATTCTAGATACCACAATTACAAAAGGACTTCTGATACCTGCGAAATGCTTTTGCTGAATCAAAATAACATATCATTCAATGTAAACCGCAAAACAATCAAACGAAAAGAGCGGAACACTAAAGTTAGTAGCCCATTTTACGTCAGTGTGTCTTTACACCAGACTTTTAGAGCATCGCCTGACTAGATCATTGAAAGAGCTAGGCTGTGACGTTTTCCATGTAGAGTGTGTTTAAGGTGCGTATAATCTGTCTGATCCTATTGTTTATGATCAATAGCTTTAATGATGTAAACAAATAACCAACTGAATGGCATCGATTCGTCCAAGTACGTTTCACAAGATTCGAATTAGTGGAATAAATTGTGCTTTTGACGAATCCAATAAAAAGCGTAATTACTTACTAGTTACGTTCGACACCTTACTGAGCTGGAGTTCGAGTCTTCATCAGACTAGCATCCTTCTGACTGGTCCTTTTGGTTTATTAGGACGACTCACGCCGATAGAGTGCGGACTTTCAATCAATCATTCAAGATGTTGTTTAACTTGTTCATAGTGTCTTGTCCGCGTCTGCGTATCCAAATGGCCTCCAATGACGATTTCATTGGATTCATCAAAAGAACAATTTAATCCACGTTTATGAACAATCCTGATGAATCTATATCAAATTTTAATTAGTTAATTGCAGACAGTCTTATATGAGTGAAAAGGAGTCAATCGCTAGCAAGGTCAGGTACGAATTCAATTGATTAGATGTGCGGTAGTTTAATAAAATGATGGACATTTTGAGGGCTCATATCCCATCATGTAAGCAACGGTTTAATAACTTGAAAATTCACAAATATAATAACGACTTGGTTAAAGATTAAATGTGTTTAATAATATCCATAGTATTAGTGTCCAGAGTTCATATTTTGCCAAAATGAGTATATTACTAACTCCACTAAAGCAGAGACAGAAAACTGACGAATGTTACTCATACATTGACCTAGTTTGTTAGCATAGTTTCAATCGCCATGTAAATACATGCTTGATGATATTATTCAAATCTACGTGGTTAAAGGGGAAATAGGGCAAAGGGTTTTAATTCGTGTACGTCTAACCCGTAAGATACGAGGTGGTAGGTCCATGACACTGAAAAGACAAATTAATACTGCCCAGTTTTAATGTTTCTTTCCACTTTTCCGGGGGATGGACACCATTTTCCTTTGTTCATCGATACAAACAGGGTTAGAGGTTGGCAAATGTAGGCAATAAAGGGTTGCGGCGAATGTATGTCAGACAATAAAACACGGATACCTTTATTCGTTAAATTTCATTCTCTTTCAAATTCAAACACAATAAAAACATAGTTCAAAAGTGAATTACAAACGGTCGACAATGAAATCGTCTAAGATTGATATCATGAAATATTCTGTGGATAAAACCATAACATGGTTTATCCTTGGTGTAAGGCGAGACGGAATTAATCTAGTATAACATTTCTTCTATTGACGGATTAAAGGATTATACAGCTTTATTCCGTAATAGGGTCTTCAAACTAGTCTACCTTATAAATGTCTTACACCAAGAATATACCGAAATTTCATAAGATTTTCAGCTCCACTGAAATGAACGCGCTATTAAAGTATGTATCACCCAAACGCGTTTTTAAAATCGAACTCCCTTAAGGCAACATGTGATAGGAACGATCGTGCTATTTAGGAATCTTGTACTTGTAGGACAAGTCAAACAATAAAATGTTGACAAAGCGCCAACGAAAGAAACGTCTCCAAAAGCCTGCCTTACATCGCAACATTGAGTTTTTTCCCACGTGACATATCTCAGGCGCTATTTTTGCACACACAATGGAATGAATTGGGATGAAAAAATCGTTGCCTGGAAAACAGACACCTGGCGATAAATCAGTATTAATACGTGTCGTATCGCCTGGCTACATGCCGTTTGTCTATATACTATGTTCTATCCGCATGACGTAGGTCAAAACTTTAAGTCGAAATTCGCCCGCTTTCCATATAGAATATGTCAGACTCTATATCAGTGAACACAAAAACCCATTAGTGCCATTAAGAATGGCATGCCAAAAGTATTTAGTTATGAATAACTAAAATAGTGTGTGATTTACAAAGGAGATCATTCCTGATGTAGCTCTAAGCGCATTCATGTTGTATATGATAACTATATTATAGCCAGTGCAACGTTTAAAATATAAGCGTCAATTAAGTGGATGGAATCTTTTGATCGTTTAAGATGTCGCTATACCGTCGCGACCCGCCGATCCATTAAACTGGAATACAATGAACAACGAACATTAAATACTATAAATTATGAAATACGTTCAAAAATGTGATTTTGAACAATATCATAAATGGAATGCTGTTTTGGGATAATATTATAACCCATTTTAATGTGTTTTCTCAATACCAGAACGAAGCTTTTCTCATGACTGTGGCTCTTATGAATACACATTAATGACAATTATTTTACCTGAATTGTCATAATAATATCCTTGTGTAACATTCTGCATTTTCAGTAAATATCAGATTTACAAGTGTACGTCTACAAATGTATCAGGCATTCAATTGTACCATTTCCTTCCTAAAGGGTTCAACAACAAAAAAGTATACCAGTTTGTTTATGTTAGTTTGAGTAACATTCAATTTTGTTTTGACCAAACAGGCTAAATAGGCATTTAGATGAATCTTGTAGGCATAATTTGATACCAAATTTGCCCACTAACAACAAAGATAAACCATAATTAGCACCATTTAAAGAAAATTTTCCTATTTTCAAAAGTCTCATTTCCAATACACAGCACGAGAAAAAAGGACCAATTGTTAACACACACAATGTCGAACGACCCAACGCACTGTGCGATCGATAGCCCCGTCAATCCTGGCTATACACACACACAGAGAGACCCCAATTGGTCCTTTCTTCTCGTGTTGTGTATTGGAAATGAGACTTTTGAAAATAGGAATTTTTTCTTTAAATGGTGCTAATCATGGTTTATCTTTTTTGTTAGGGGGTAAATTTGGCCCATCAAATTATGCCTAAAAGATTCATCTAAATGCCTATCTAGCCTATTTGGTTACAAACAAATTGAATGTTACTCAAAATGACATAAACAAAGTGGTATACTTTCTTTTGTTGAACCCTTTATTTAATAATGCACTGCTAGAATTCAATCCGGTCTGGTTAATGCATTTTCTTGTATTGTTGTTTTTAAATGTATCTTTGTACGTTACTACTTTTATTAGTTTTTCCAACTATAATCATGTGACCTCGCGAGTTACAAAGACAGTCAACATGCAGGCTCTATCCATAGCTCCCGAACATTGTTGTACTTAAACAGGGAGTATCAAATGTCACTTGGAAAAGCCCATTATGCATCGCAGGCCCAGAGCCCAGACTCGGTTCCACATGTTATGTTAATGAATAGCAACACTCGGGACTGAACGAGGCTATAGTAACTATCTGACCTACATTTATGATAGTACTCGTGGAGCTTTAGGGTATAAAGTGCACAATATGTATCTGACTATATATATATATATATATATAAAAATTCAGAGGTATAGACCTTCCGGAATATTATCGCTATATGTGAAACATGGACACTTAAATCCAAACTAATATAATAAATATATAAATGATTGTAAGAGTGGTTTTTTATCCGAATCCATTTTATTCATGTAGGCCTATACTATAAAGGCATCAATATGATACTTTACGTTATATTATCCCAACGCCACAATTAACTTTTTGGAATTTTGATACTACAAATATTTAGATAAATAAAAAAAAAGTGTTACCTTTCCTATATTGCTGAAATCAATCAGACACATACAGCGATACTCTGAATTTATAGTCGCGTTGCACGTCATTGTTTCTTTAACCAGCTTTTTAAAACATCGCCTGACTTAGCTCAAGCTTGATCATTGAGAGAGGTTGTGACGTTTTCCATATAGTTTGTGTTTAAGGTGCGTGCAGTCTGTCTGGTCCTATTGTTTATGATCAACAGCTTTAACAGCGTACACAGCTAACCAAACCGAATGATAGGACTTCGACACAAGATTCTAATTAGTATAAATGGACGCACGTCACATGAGGTTGACCTCGGGTAAAAGTACGCGAGGTCAACCTCACCCCCAAAAAACGGTGCAACGGACATCCGTGGTGCGCATCACATCCGGTTGGCCTCACGCTCTGATTGGTTCCAGAAAATGTGTGAGTTGTCAAGCACGAGCAGCGGGCGGGCGGTGGGCTGATCGGAGTGCGCCCGCGTATGTCTGACCATGGCCAGGAGAATGTGATGTAGGTCTAGAGAGTCATTCTAATTATGGAGATATTTGCATCGTCTGCAAGTTCAGCTATGAGTATTAGCATTTATAACATGTATTTGTTGCATTAGACTGATAGCTTTAACATGTTAAAATAATGGTATTTTGAGCGCTATCGACCGTTTGATTGTGCAAAAGTATAACTAAGACTTTGAAAAAAGTCAACAAAAGCTACCCTAAATGAGTATTCCATTTCCACACGTATATATTTATATTGCAGCCTAGACACACTCAGGTATTGAGAGACGTCGACACCATCTCTTTATAGGCAATGCCAGAACATTGCTACTCCACTACACCATCTCTTTATAGGCAATACCAGAACATTGCTACTCCATTAAAAGCAGAGACAGAAACCAGACAAAAAATGTTGCTCATATATTGACCTAGTTTACAGACCTACTTTCAATCATCGTACAACTACATGCTGGATGATAGTAGTATACATTAATACAAATACTACGAAGTTAAAAGGAAAATAGGGCAAACGATTTTCCAGAGGTATTGGCTCAGGGGTTATATAACGCCGAACAAATAGAGTGAAGAATGCCGTACCCTACCCGTGTGTAACCTTACATTGTCCGGTACTGACCGAGAGCCTGTCCTATCTTGGTTCAATAAATGTTTCAAGTTCTCTTCTTAGCTTCTTTCTCTTCTTTGGAATAGATGGTTATACTTCGTTCTCAAATACCCTCATAATAATGAATCCATAGGCGTTATATCCCATGGCGTTTTATACATATAGATATTGAAGTATATTCTGAATCGCTACAAGGCTGCCTGTCATCTAGGGGAATGCTGCAATTATATGAACTATTAAGGGGGTAGTGCAAATTATAGTTTATAGCCAAGAGAAATTGGTATAGGCCTATAAAATATAAAGATATAATGAAAATTAACAATATATTAAACCTTGATGTTTAAAACGTGCTCTTTAAACGAACTGCGTCCGTTTTTACGCTTTTTTTTTTTTTTTACCAATTTGTAACAGAAAGGCTCATAATAGAGAACCGAAAAAATCGAATTCGCATATTCTTCTCCTTACAAGATTGTAGCCTATTCATAACTTTTTGGAAGAAAATGCTTATAATTATAAGTCGAAAATAACATCATCGTTCTGTGTAATTGAAACTAGAAATGTAAAACTTGAATGTGATTGCCAGAACATATACAAATACTCTCCAAGAAATGTTTGACTCCCGGCTGTGACCCCACAATGGTCTAAGCTTACGACAACATGTTAGAACTACTTCTACTTATTATTACTATTCTAAATCTAAACACCGCAACAACAAAAAGTCCACACGAGTTCGACATGTGGAGAAATTTGTTAGCTACATTTTGATAGCTTATTTGCTACCAAGATAAATTTTGATAACAAATGTATCAAAATATGCAGTTCCAAATATCACAATATTTGTAAGATAACGTACAATGAATTGCATGCACATATACATGTACAGCGTGTCCCAAAAACTAGGTTCAAAAGTTTGTAAGCTTATAACTGAAAAAGTAGAAAACATGGATAATTCATATTTAGGGATATCAAACAAAATATACCTGACCTTAATTGGGTAAACTCTGTGATTAATGCAATATAAACTTTTTGAAATACAAAGATTTGAATAGAGCCTGGTCAAAACCCATTTGTCCCACTTTTCAAGGAACCCCCTACGTGTTGCAATTACGCATTGTTGTGAAATTGTCAAAGTTTTGCCTTTGCATTCATTCTTTACAAAGACTAAGGCAGTAAACAAAATTATCTTGGTCATATTGCAATAATACAAGTTCATTATTTACATAAACATTAAAACAAAATGTTCTTTTTATAGTCCGAGCTACTGTTAAGTTCCTTCGGCGAATAAACCCCTACCGGGAATATTGCACATAGCGCACAGTTTCATGCAACGCACGGATTGTTTATTCCTAAAATCGGGACAAATGGGTTCTGACTACGCTCTATTCAAATCTTTGTATTACAAAAAGTTTACATTGGATTGGTCTCCGAATTTACCACATTAAGGTCAGGTATATTTTGTTTTAAATCCTTAAATATAAACTATCCATGTTTCCTACTTATTTCGTTATAAGCTCGCAAACTTTTGAAACCAGTTTTTTGGGACACGCTGTACATGGGTATCGATCGGGGCTCTGTTGACTGTATAAACCATGCGAAGGTGATGTTAGGTGGGCTACTTGATTCAAAAGGCAGGTAAATCGAATTGCACCATTTACAAACTTAGGTAGCAAATAAGATATCAAAGTGTAACTAAAGAAATTCTTCAAAAGTATTCACCTCACAAATGTTAAACTTGGATTTCCCACCTGGTTCAGATTTCCACAGTTATAGGTCAACTAGTACGATTCAAGAACAAGAAATTAAAAGTGCATCCGAATTATGTTCTCATAAGACGACCATATTCAACTCTCTAATGAGTGTGGATTTTGTTTCATCAACTATAAAGGACTGTCTGATCGTGCCTGATAAACATGTATTATGTAATATTTGTTATAATGCCTATGTGTCGCGACGGTTAATCCCCGTGGTACAGATTTAGATTTAGAACATTATGTCTGGGAAAACCCAACAGGCACATTTAATTATAGTTTGACATAAGTTCCGTCATATTACCCAATTAACTTCATGCCTAAAATTGCCTTACCTCTTTGCACTACTCTCTTGCTAGGATTGAAACATTGCATAATTTCACACCGGTGTGAAAGAAAGGAGCCATAATCCCCCTGGAGGTATAGTCCGGCGTCCATAGACATGTTTACACAGAATAAAGTGTGAAACTAGTGTTGCATCACGGTATGAGTGTCCTATACAATGTACTTTACTGTACATGCCGTACTATAGCTCCTTCTACAGCGGTCATTGTCACATATGCTAATATCAACCAAAAACAACACAAAGAGTACTACACACCACATAGGCCTAATAAACTTGCAGAAAGAAACTTATATATATAATCAGGAAAGGTGACCTTTCCTGAAATAATCAATATTAAAACACTGAAATTATTGTCAAACTGTTGAAAATTCTCTTCTTGTTATTCTTGATTGCACTGTCTGTTCATTACGAATATTTCACTCACACTAGTCTCTTACACGTCTCTTTTATGTTCTTTTCTTTTACAGATCCCCACTCAGAATCTCAGTAACTTCCTGGATGCTATGGAAGTAGGCTACAGTAAACATGGCAATCCCTATCATAATCTTTTACACGCGGCTGACGTCACGCAGACGGTGCACCATATGTTAGCGAAAATGGGACTAGTCGTAAGTGGACCACTTGAAATAGTAGACTAAGCTGGGATGTGTGGTGGTTACTAAGATGACAACATCTTAGGTGTTGTTGTTTATCACCGTATGCCAGGGTTGCTTTTAACATGTAACCTTTAAATTCACCTGATGAACGAGGAGGGGACAGCATTTTACATTTAACCCGCAACAAACTTTTTAGAAGTACCAAAACGACGCCAACATTTTGCTGAAAATAGTAACTCGGAATCATGTGATAATGCGGAAGATGTGCTCATTTCTGGGGACTCCCTCACGCGATATTTCTTTCCGCAGTAAGCATTTGAATTTTAAAAAATATCTTGTAAACATCATTAGGATTTCTATTCCATTTGATTACTTACGGTATCAAAAACAAATGATTATGGATTATAATCAAAACATGAATAGAATTAAGTTAGCGTGTAGCGTTATCATCTTTATATTCATATTTAAATGTTAATGTCATGAATGTGCATAGTGTTTGCCGTATATAATATTTTTAAAAGAAACTATTAGGATATGCCTATTTCTATGCAAGGTTGAAACAATGTCTAATGTAAACTTGCCATTTCCCGGCGTCCCGCATAGTACACACACCTTTATGCATGGTATAACATGCAAAAATCGGTTCAATATCAATTTGATTGATTTGGTGATTTACAATGATGCATCTTGTTTTGCTGAATGTGTTATTTTTATTTTGATGAACAAGACCAGATTAATTACCATTAAAAAAAGATTTAAAAAAAGGAAGCAAAAGGGCGTCGAATATTCATGACACCGCCACGGAAAGGATAGACGTAGGCATATTATGCGATTTTTTTTTCTCCATGGGACGCCCTCTATCCTTGATTTTTATTTTAAAGCAGATTTCCTTGCAGATTTCCATTTCAGATCATAAATCATAAATACATTCTGAGTTACAGGGTGATACGATTCCTAATTACTTAAAAATCATGGTTTTAGAGTGAATTTAGAATGAAAATTAACTGTCCAGCGGCAGGACAATTTATTTTCAACCTCCACCATGATTTTGACGTCATATCGCTCTCAGGGTTCAAAGTAGCTTCAACATTATGTGGTCCAGTTGGACCCCATATCCTGGCAATTATCAGAATTATGGAGTCCAAACAGAATTTTTGGGAGTCCATGAAATAATGATAAATTCCCTAATTATGATTACTGTATCATGCCGCATGTGAATGATAGTTCCTACTTATTTTTATTGGGGTTTTCACCCCCCCCCCCCCCCCCGGGTTTATTTCATCCATGGCAGCAGCATGTACGCAGTACAACTACAATACAGTAGTAAAGAAAGCGAGACGAAAACTTATCCCAAGCAGTCTGGGATTCGCTCTGTAACTCAGAATATATTTTTTATGATTTTTTACATTTCTGATTATAAAATTTATGATCAGAAATGAAAATCTGAAAGAAAATCTGTTTTCAAAAAAAATCAAGGATAGAGAGAGCGACCCATAGAAAAGATCGCCTTTAGCTACATGTATTTCCGTACCCCAATTTAAATGTTAACTACAGAAAGAAATTCGATCATATTTGATCAATCTTTGAAAATATATGAATTGTCAATTAAAAGGTCATAAGAGAAACAATTCGTCGACAAGGGTTTATTTTTCAAGGAATATTTTTGTCAATCTCGCGCTTTTTTAACTAATTTCCACTTAATAATTGGAGAAACAGCATGTTGGGACAATTATTGGTATTCAAAATTAATTTGTAGGATTTGGAATGGTATACGCCGTAAACAACTATTTATTTATTTATTTATATTTTATTTATTTTTATTCTCCTTCATACAAATATATACATAATGTTAATGATTCATGTAATTTTAAAATAGCATCACAAAATTGTTACATAACAGAAATTGCAATATATATTATTATACAAATATATCTTCATACTAACATTTTTATTTTATGACAGTTTATCATGGAAGTTAAAAACTTTATGCGTTCTTAATTCTAAATCGAAGAGAAATAGCAAATTTGGGTGGTTACCATATCCGAATTTACTTATACAGAGTTTAGCAACAGCGCCCGCATAGTTGAAGAGATTGTTGTCAGAATTATTGAAGTTTTGTACCCCCAATATAGCACTTTCAACATTAAATTTAAAAACAAAGCTTAATTTAGCAGAAATGACAATTTCTGCATGATTACAAATCAATTTAACCCTTTCGCAGAAGTAAAAGAAATGTTCTGTGTACTCGATTACATTACAGGTATTACAAATATTAGATGACTCTTTACCCATACGTAATAGGTTATAATATTAACCATATGGAACAAATGTGTCCTTGTATTGTAGCACTGGTTAACAGACCTGCAAATTATGGCATCAATATTAGCTGCTGTCATCCATGACTTTGAACATACGGGAACTACAAACCCCTTCCACATTAACACAAGGTTAGTAACCTGTAAATTGAATTGATTAAATTGAATTGAATCTGATATAATTGTTGACTCGTTGACCTCGAATAATTCGTTAAGAAACCGGGCGTAACATACACATAACTTAACATGAAAGTTTGTAACTCAGTCACATCGGGCTTCTTACTGGAATACAGACAGTAAGGATTTAGTATGACATTGTTAGACTCAATCAAGTTTAGGTTTTAGAAACAAATATTCATCAATATGATGCAGATTTTTGTTTAAAGAACCTTTACACCCAAAAATGAAGAAGAAAAAATAGACATCCTATCATATCCATGCATTAATTTATAGATGCTCAGCCGCTGCTGCTTATTGTAAGCAATACCCATAGCATAAAACTATTATTATTCTATTATATAAGGTGAAGTTCGTCCGTTGTTCGTTCAAATTAATACACAGAAAGAACGTATAGTAGATTTCGATTCACCAACATTATTTTTAGACCAATTCAGCTCATTCTGGTTATCTATAAAAAAAATTTCATCAACACGTTAACAATTTAAAGCTCATATTATTCTTTGCTCTTTTCATCTAGATCCGAATTGGCGATGGTATACAATGACCGCTCTGTTTTGGAAAACTATCACATTAGCAAATCATTTAGAATTATGCAAGAGGAAGACAAAAATATTCTCAAAAACTTATCACGAGAGGAATATACGTAAGTACAATAAGAAAAACTTGTTTTGAAATAATTAGTCTGTTCCAACATTCTATCAACAGTCTGCACTGCACATCTTTCCAAATTAAAACATTTTCAAATAATTCCGTCGTAAAGAACTGCACAATCTGATGAAGAAAAACCTTGTTACGTCAAGTCATTATATAGATCAGTTAATAGTCAGTAATTTTCATCAAAACGTGAATTCAAAAACCCGCGCAATGCCCGGTGTCAGGTTTCAATACCGAAAGTGCCAACATCAATGCAGAGAGAATGCTGTGTTACAATGGTTTCAAGCCAAATAATAATGCATCAGCTTTGTTATATGCTACGCTCAATGCATTATGGGACAGAATGTTGGTACAACTCGGATTCTGGTGCTAAAACCACGAAACCGTGTATTGTATTGAGCCTTTTTAAAAACCTAAGAGAGAGTACGCCATTTTATGCGTTTCTCGTCATTGCTTCAATTCATATTCAGCATATCACATCTTTTTGCGGTATTTCTACGACGTTAGTAAACCATGTCCTCAACTAGTACACAGTATAACTAGAGAAAATGGTTGGGAGGAGAGGGATAACAAGATACAGCCCCGAAACTATTTCCTTTTTTATTGTTCGGCTCGCAAGAAATATTTCTTATCTCCATAAAACTGAACTTTTGGGGATACACCAGCGTGTGAATTTTCTGTACGAACAGTTTTATGATGACCACAATTTGACAAGTTGTGAACAAACGAAAAGTTGTCCAACTTCAAAATGGCATATTAAACGTGGACGTGGAGGACAATTATATCTGGCCTTAGTAATTGCTATCATTTTGCAGAGTTTCATAAATGTGCGAATAACATGTTTGTCATTAAAATATTTGATGTTTTGATATCTCGATGGGTAACATTTTTGCCATTAAAACATTTGCCGTTTTGATATCTCGGTGGAGACCATGCACTATTTTCATCACAATATCTTTTAAATTCATTCAAGTTAGTGTATTCTGTAAACAGCTATTCATTAATTGCTATCATTTTGCAGAGTTTCATAAATGTGCGCAAGAGTTGAATATACCCGTGCATGGACCATAGTTTATATCCAGATATTTACCTCTGGGGATGTACTCGAATGTGAACGTTCAGATATATATATATATATATCTATGGTGAACCTGTTCAATATTTAGACATTATTCCTCTGTTACAAGTATCGCATATCATACAGTTATTTAACGTAACTCCTAATCTCTTTTTTTAGTGAACTGCGAAGTTTGGTTGGTGATATGGTGTTAGCTACCGATATGTCCTTCCATTTCCAACAAATAAAACACATCAAGGCAATGTTATCGTCGCCAGAAAGGTATTTATCGCCAATAACAATGTAACGTTTATTTTATATTAGAGTTCATTCTCAAACTTATCCGGTCATGGAAGGTGTATCACATTGAAGCAAATAAATTTTACTTGATTTTTCATCATTTTCCCATGGAAGTAGTAGTTATAGATACAGAAATTAACGTTATGTGATTGCACTTTTTAAAGTTAAAGTATATCATAATGTCTTAGAACTGGATAAAATCTTATCATCAAACAGGCTAGAGAAATGGGCGGTTTCCCAGAAATAATTAATTAATTGACTCTATTAAAATGTCGTCAATTTCATGCTCGCTCAAGAGTTTACCAATCACGGTTCATTCGATATTGGGACAAACGTAATGTAATAACACTTTAAAATTGTACAGGCAAACACTTTGTGCCGATGAATTCACGTTTAAAAATATACCTCAGAATCTTGTCAAGTAGCTATATTAATTTCTGTTGCACACTTTTCAAGAATCTTATTTCTGTTCAAATCTGATTTTAAACATGATGATGTATTATGTTTAGGTATTATCATAAAGCTTTAATTATCACTGCCGAAAGGTGATTTTCTTAAAGGCAAAATGTTCAATTTTGTTGGTATGGACGAAAGGCACGCTATCATTAGACGTCTTCCTGTCTCGCCTCGGGCTCCCGCCTTATAATATAATTGCATTCCCGATCGGTTCATCTTTCTCAATTTCCCTATCAGTCGCTAGAGCTAGGTTGGATTTCATCAAGTACAGCATAATGACACTATCCATTACCTCACAGATCCACGTACGTATGGGTATTATAATCGTGACGTGCCACAAAGAGATCATGGTTGTAAGCGCTTGCATAATGCGCGAGCAATGTGTATGCCGATATATGACGACTAGGAGATTATTATTCGACGAACAGAAAGTTGGGAGTATAATGATATGTTCACCATTAAGTGACTATTAGTATCACTTCGCTGCATATTTGTGTGCATGTCATCGAATAACATATTTGTCATTAAAATATTTGATGCTTTGATATCTCGATGGTTAACATTTTTGCCATTAAAACATTTGCTGTTTTGATATCTCGGTGGAGACCATGCACTGTTTTCATCACAATATCTTTTAAATTCATTCAAATGAGTGTATTCTGTAAACAGCTATTCCTTATGGCTTTCCAGTAAATAATGATATGAATGGAATGTATAAACTGTATTGTAGTGTTAGATGTGAATGACAGGGTTAGTCATAGCATTAAAACCAAAGTGGTTCCGTTCACATCGATAAGGAGCTATATGTCTGCAGTGTTATTTCTAAAACAATGTTTCGGCATGGATTACCAGTCTGCTAACTACAAGAACATTTTACAACACAGGAAAAGATTTCTAAATGGAACAAAATGTAGTACAAGTACTCAGAATTATTTAGGTCGACGCGTGACAGGTCGTTTGCAAAATTTAAAATTTAAAGTGAACCTATGACATTAGGATCCATGGGGAAATTATGGAAACTAAGGTCACCATGTTTTAAACACATTTTGAAATTAGTGTTTTATAAAAGTGGCAATTTCATAGAAATACGATCTATAGCGAAATTAAGTTTAAGCTACGTTAAAATTGTGCTTTGAAAGTATACATAGTTTTGACGTCATTTCGTCATTTTACAACTATTTGCTGCGTGAATTCAAGATTTGTCTTTCCATTTTGTTGACCCCAGGTCTAACATGGTATGTGCCAATCAATTTGTTTATCAAACAACAGTTTTCTCCGTTATCGACTTAGATGAGTGAACAATGAACACTAACGAATACTTATATATTATTGCACAACATGTTTATAATTTTTCAAAACACTATTTGCATGTTATTACCGAAAAGATCTTCGACCATGATTGGTAATGAAATTAAGAAAGAGCTGAAGATAATATCGTTACGCTGGTTTCCATATGAGGAACCACAATACATTGTGTTTAACGGTTTCTCAATGCTGACTGAAATTAATTGATTTTACCTACGAAACTCTTATCAATGATGAAGGGCTATCAAATACAAGGAAGTAATGAATAATAAATATAGCTTAGATGCTATGTTATATTATGTGACAGATGCTATGTAATATTATGTGACAGAGGCTATGTAATATTATGTGCCAGATGCTATGTGATATTATGTGACAGATGCTATGTAATATTATGTGCCAGATGCTATGTGATATTATGTGCCAGATGCTATGTAATATTATGTGACAGATGCTATGTAATATTATGTGCTAGATGCTATGTAATATTATGGGCCAGATGCTATGTAATATTATGTGCCAGATGCTATGTAATATTATGTGACAGATGCTATGTAATATTATGTGACAGATGCTATGTAATATTATGTGCCAGATGCTATGTGATATTATGTGCCAGATGCTATGTAATATTATGTGACAGATGCTATGTAATATTATGTGACAGATGCTATGTAATATTATGTGCCAGATGCTATGTAATATTATGTGACAGATGCTATGTAATATTATGTGACAGATGCTATGTAATATTATGTGCCAGATGCTATGTAATATTATGTGACAGATGCTATGTAATATTTTGTGACAGATGCTATGTAATATTATGTGACAGATGCTATGTAATATTATGTGACAGATGCTGTATAGCAAACTGGCATGACTAGTTCTGTATTTGGTTCCAAATCTTCTGTGCAGGAGTGAATTGGTGCGCTCTAGTAAAGTAAACAAATTGAAATTAAGCTATAATTTAGCATATATTCATTGCTCAAACATTTGCTCGAAAAATTAGCTAGGTCTTGAAGGTCAATCAAAATGGTGATTCAAGTATGCTTTACTCGATGGAGCATTTTTAGCAAAATATAATGTAAAAATAATTATTCTTAAATATTTTCCAGGAAATAATGATATACATAAAACCAATCATAATTGCCCGCGTGGTTTTTTTTAGTGTGGGATGAACTATGCGCATTACGGTTCCGTTTCCTGTATATTTTCCAACTTTTTTGACCATGGCTTTGATGCTTTATCCGTGGTATTAGATCATCCCTTCCTACACCATTTATCTGATTTATTTCACACCACCTGTGTCCTGCCAGCGGGCTTGCTACCATTTCCACCGCTGTCCTAAGCATGGGCTCAAGGATCTTTAGTCTGGATTTAACTAGAAGCCTTATTATGTTACTTTTGGAAAATGTTGTTGTGTTAAGAAATTCTAACTTTAAATTTAAATTTGTTATAGAAACTAGTGCTATATCATATTTAGTAAAAACAAAAGTTCAAATTTCGAAGAAAAAAACACATTATATTATTCGAAGACCAGATTTAATTTTTTTTAAACTAGCCCACATCTGGCGGAAAGTCACCACGAGTGCCAAGTCATGTGGCAAGACTGCAGCGATTGTTACCAGTTCCACCGCTGCCACACTCAAGGTCCCCAGCATGCGGTCAAAGGAGTTGGATGGATGTCATTCTTGGGTGGAATTTTAGAGCCCAACACGAGACTTTTCAAAGTTCTTTATAACTTCTTGTGTTAAGAAATTAATTGTTCGAACTTCAATTTGATTACAAAACTAGTGTTATTACAGATTTTGTTAAATCAAAAGTTCAAATTTCGAGAGAAGTTACGATATAGAGCAGATTTTAGATTTAAAATTAGCTCAAATTGGGCTAAAGGTCGACACATTAACATTGTAGAGTCATGACCAGTTCAACCTGTCAAACTTGGGCTCAAACTCTACAGGCAAATTGAACGTAATGGTATGACGCGTTACTATGTAACAGGTGTAACTCCCAACTCGGTATCCGTCTGGGACTCAGTCGATAGGTCTGAGCAAACCAAAGTTATTAGTCAATGCTTATGCTATCAATCGATCGAGTTTCCGTGTGCGAGTCTGAGTAACACCTGTGACGTATAGGCCTAGTAACCTGCCATCGTCAACAAATTATACAAGCTTAGAAACTCTTTATTTTGTTTCCTGGGCCATTTTGAAGGGTAATTATTTTTATATATTTTTTGTTGCAATATCCTCCATTGAATAAAGTATACATGATTCACCATTTTGGTTGACCTTTAAGTTATAGTAATAAAAAAGCAAAATAAGCCAATACTCAGATTCTAATACCTCTAATCTTCATAAGCCAAAGCTATAATAATGTTTATAAATAGGTATATCCAAGTTTTACAGGAATACTGTCAATCTAGAATGTGTTTGAACCACCCGTATACATAATCATGATTTTCGTCCACTTTTTTTCAACGATCAATGCCCAGTCCCTTAATTATTTAATAAAACGAAAATACTGCCTAGACGCTTCCATCACGGATTTAAACTATTCAAATTTTAGTAGAGTTGTGACTATATGATACACTTTCATAAATCACTTGTAGTAAATTTTGCAAATGCTGTATGAATATTTACGGAGAGTCTATGGAGTGTGACAGTATTTATGATATATCTTGTATGCATATACAAGAGCAATATTTGTTTAACCGCGATAAATGTTTAGGGTATAATTCGTGGTTTATATGTTTACATGACTTAAATACATTGATGATCTTGTTTTAGAAACATCAGTTGTATTGTTTTGGTTTCATTAAATTCTTCACTCGAAAAGATCTTTATTTCATCACCATCTATTATATTTTTAGCATTGACAAATCTAAAGCCATGGCTCTTGCTATCCACTGTGCCGACATAAGTCATCCATCGAAAGAATGGCGGCTACACAACAAGTGGACAAGGTTACTAATGGATGAATTCTTCAGACAGGTAATATAAAAGAATATGACATAAGAATCAAAGAGGTTTTCTGTGTATGAATTTCATCGATCATTTCCCCCATGTCGTAATGCTTGTGGTTTTGGTGAGATTTAAACCATCACAAATTCATAATTATACACTGCCCAATATATCAGTTTTCATTCATTTAGATTTATTTATTCCGCACTGGTAGCAACATCCTATCCAACACACAGCTACAAGCAAAGGAGAGGCCCAATATCCCAACTTCAACACACGTGCCTTCTCCATTCCATAACACTTAACCCTCACCATCCCATAATAATCACTAGCCCAGCAATCACATGCCTGCACATATCTTCCAGAATCCTCAACTAGGTTACTGTAGTTCATTCATCTTCCTCTGTACAATGACTTCAGAGCGTTTTCCAATGATCGAACCCTACCACTAACGTCCGTGATTGTAATTCGTAGTAGTATAAGTACCCACGCAATTAAATGACAATGTCGATACTCAAGCGTAAATGGTATGTTCATCACTAGTATACTCTCTGATATCATTACACAGAGTTCGATGAACAGAGTAATAACATTTAAGCCTAGTAAGGGAGAATATTATATTTCAATAAATCAAACTGGTGAATCGCACCGGATTGAAAACGATTTTGTATAATAAAACCAATGAGCCAGTAGTAAAAAGCTCTGCGTTCAACGCCCGGTTCAACAGTCTTAAAATTGCGCAATGGTATGATGAAGGTTCGGTGTGTGTACATCTATGGATCGATTTTCTAATAAAGTCACTATCAATTATGTGCATAATTATTCGCATATTTGTAATGTATTGGTGCGTTGTGATGTATTGTAATTTCACATCGATATTCTTCCGAAAGATAATCTTAAATGGCAGTCTGATACAACAATATCATTCCTCAATATTTAGCAGCAAGATTCAATAAGTTAAGGCAATAATATTCAAACCATTGTAAAATATTCCGTCAGTGTATGAAAAGAAATTCAAAGCAACTAATCTGGGAATTTTGACTGTATTTGACTCATTAATTTTGACTCATTACCATTTCAACCAATTCAATTACAAACATGCAATGTTATGCTGGTATCTTGCTTCCTTAATCCCTGTAACGAATCATCCATAGAAGCGGGTCAGTGCCAATATATACAAATTATACTTTTATACAGACACTGTTTGGTCGCTGTTGTTTGTGTGATAAAGAGACAATAATGGTCACCGAAAGCAGTTTCTGTTAGCTTATCTATGCAGTTAACGACACATATGTTTTGTGTTTTGACACCCCCCCCCCCCCCCCCCCCAACTTTTGGTAACCTTAAACACTTATTTTTTACAAAAAATGAGTTATTGAGGTCTGAAATGGCTTAGAAATGTCCGCAGAGAGCATCTAAATTCAAATTTATTTTGGGGCCCCTATTACACTGCGCTTACATGATTGTATATAAGGGGCCCCTAGGCTATACCTTTAAACACGTTCCGTCCTGCACCGTTGCATCCAGCAAACTTAACCCCCTCCCCCTCCTTATCAAAATCCTGCGTACGCGCCTGCTGTGACTTGCGTCCATTAATGAGCTGTCCGTTTATCTTGGTTCAAATAATATAACTGATTGCTCTGAGATGGTACAGTAAAACATTTGTTTACATAGTTTTCGTACCTTTTCCGATATTTATTTGTAGGGAGACAGGGAGAAGGAGTTAGGACTTCCATTTTCTCCACTTTGCGACAGGAGTTCAACAATGATAGCTGAATCTCAAATAGGTAAGACATGCTATAAATTACATATATTTTAAATTGGAATATGTCTTAGATGCTATGATCTTTCAAACGATTTCATGCTCCTCCATTATTTTCTGTACTATATTCATAAATACTCAATCGTGTATTGTAGGTCGTCTCAATTTTTTCCAAATGGCTTTAAAAGTTTCCTTTGGTGCTCCTATAGCATATTCTACACTGACTTTATGTTTATTCTTTAATCCCAGTTGAGCAAAGATATCAAATACAAGTTGACAATTTGGATTCGACCATTCTTATGAAAAACGCATTTACTAACGTGACTGAGCAGCTACATCTAAAAATCTTCACACTCGAACGTCACTTTCTTTGTTCGTTAAGCCTTGGTTAAGCCAAATGTTGTGAAAGGAATCTGTTGCTGTCGTGCAACTTTCAGAAACAGTCTTCCCAGAAAAGAAAAAAATCATTGTTTTAAGAAACGCAAGAAATCTAGATACATAGTTTAGAAGTTGATTTCCAACGATAATACCCTCCAATTTACTCGAAACTAAACCATCAACATCATCTATTCCAAATTGTTATCTGATCTTTTTGTAAAGGATTTATTGACTTCATCGTAGAACCCAGCATGGTAGTGTGTTGCGACATGATAGACAAAATCTTGAAAGAGTTACCGCAACCTGAGTCAAATGACGGTTCGCAAAAAGGCAAACGCAACTCCATTCCATTGGCAAGACCATCAAGTATGTCCAACACTCCAAGAACTGCCAGTGTACCAGCATACGAGGTAAGCGAACAGGACCAAATGAAGTTTAAAGTTCATCGGACAGTTTCGTGCAAAAGAGAGTTGCTTTGGGTTCGGGAATCGTGAAGGCTGCGTAGTTTCTGGCATGAAAATAATTTTTTATGTTAAAAATATATTGGAGAAATACAATTTTGAAAGCCAAATAAAAATGTTATTCCTGGTAAGTCCCTTTGGGGGATAATGGCCACCCACACTTTTCAGGAGTTTAAATTCAAATTCATGCAAAAGGATTGAACATCCGTTAAATGTCATTATTTTATCTTATCAAGTCACGGGGATAACTATCATGTCATATATTTGCTGGGAATGTGTAAGAAAGTCTTGTACGCCGTGTTTGCCTCATCGTACCATTACTAAAATCATGCTGAAAACAGATACAAAACGGTCATACTTAAATACAGTTTTTGTCCAACTTAACCTTTTTTTCTATTTATTTGAACTTGGGTTATTGTAAAATTGTACCTCCCTTCTTTATTTTTTAAAAGAAAGGAGTTTATCATTTGATATCTGAAATAGATTGTAGTTTACATCCTTAAAATGTGGATAATATATGGATGGCTATAAACGCCATCGGAAAAAATCACATAACCCATTAGAGAAAACCAATGACGCAATCTGTATAATTCTTGCATGAAAATAGTTCTCGGAAAAGTGTACTTTAGGTCCCAGATACTGTATACCAGTATCGTTCAATATTGGAACAGAAAAGTTGCCAGTATCGCTCGATACTGGTACGATTTTACTGTTCCAGTATCGGTCGATACTGGAACGCCAAATTGTGAACCAGTATCGCGCGATACTGGAACGTGTTTATACTACGCGTACGGTACACATCCTACCAGTGTAACTTGTCCCAGTATCGAACGATACTGGTACACAATTGTGTTCCGATACATTTTATATGTCCCAGTATCGCCCGATACTAGAACTCTGACTTTGTACCGGTATCGAACGTAATGGGTGTTCTAGAATCGGACGATACTACTCTGGGACCTAAAGTACACCTTTTCCTAGTTCTCTTTTGCCATCGTGAATCCTTTCTTCAATACTTTCTTTCAATGACATTGTTACCGCTATAACAGGGTTCATCTTCAACACTTTTAGTACCGGTAACGTTTTACTTTCAGAATTTCATTGCATGATCGTTTATTCTATTTATAATAGTAATAACTGTTTTAGTGTTTCTTCTACGAAATAAAAGTGCATTAAGGTAAATGTTGGCGTTATTGTGAAATCGTTAGATTAACTGCGTATTGTTATTCGGTATAAGTATCATACTCGTAGTTATAAAACCACGTGGTCAGCCATCAACTTAATGACAGTAAAATAAAATTACATGCACCTGGCTATTTTGGTTACCAGTGTATAATGCGAAATGATTGTTTGCAGTTGTTGTTAGGGTTGTCATTTTCGGCGGGAAGTGGTCATAAATATAATTTGGTCGTATTTTCTTCGAGTATGTAGCAACGGCTTAATGTAAACCTTCGCACTAGGCGTCAGATAAGGGGTCAAATAGTATAATATGGATTGTTAGAAAAGGGGAGTCGCAACATATTTAGCGAAGTATGTCAGGATATATCTGTTATCCCCCTCTCCGATGAAAATGACAACCTCCTTTTAAATTAGCATACATTGTTGCGTTGTAACTTCTGTTGTAGTCGACTTTTACTACGCTTTCTTAGCTTTATTCTACTCTTATACTGCCGTTGTGTACATATCTGATATTTCAAATATAGGCCTATAGTTTGTTTTTGAAGCTCGCCTTTCAATGTTGTGATTATTGATCCCTTACTTTTTTCCTACGATAGTAATATAATGTATTGTTTAAATATATTACAGTCAGTTACACTAGCTTGTATATTATGTGTCCTTATCGTTCTAGCTCGAAACACTTCCAGTTCGCCCAAAATCGGTGGTATGGAAGTTTTTGATCTTGAATTGAAATCACACATTCGAAGCAATTTGCATTGGTTAAACGACAAGAATTATTACTTGGCTTGTTTTCACGAAGAAATTAATTGGGCTTTTCAAATTTCATTCAGAAAGTCTCGCAAAAGCCACTCCATTGTTCATGTTTTTACGGATCTGAATGGCCGATGAACAAACGTGTCGCATCTTTATCCAATTTGATGAATAAAGATATCAAAACAAACATAGACAATTGACGTGTGACTTGTGCGGGTGTGTGATTTTGAAATTGGGGTTTCCATACCCATGTGGTGCGTATTTAATTTTAATTAAATACGCACACCATAAATTCGAGACAGCACAATGGAGCCTTGTTGTAATCGTGTATTTGTACTTCATCTGCTACAGCACTTCCCATAGAGGATATGTGCTCAAACTATAGTGTGATAGTGTTATGACGACAATAGCTAAATCTAATCCCTCATTGTACAAAGCAATTCCGAGCGATGACAGTAATAATACTAGGGTCTGCAGAATTCAAATATATCAGATTTTATCTGTGCAACATTCAGAACAATATGTTAAATACCATTGTCAAATTGTTAGCTTGTTGTGCTGCTCTTTTTTCCATCTTTGTGAAACAATGTGATCCAACATGAGTAAATGAGGCACAATGCTGTAGAAGCTAATTTGATTTGAGAGCACAAAAATGTGGAACATGGTCATAATAAGTCAAGTTCATTAAAAGTCTTATTTCTAATCTTTGATATATCTTGTATCCAAAAAAGAAAGACTCAAATTCATGAACATAAATAGATAAACCATACATTTTTGAGGTATTTTATTTTCACTTACTCCATTGATTTGTTAACCAAACCAAAACTTTAATTGCACTTAACTTGACAATTCGCATTTGATATTTTGAGACAAATAGATTTTCAATAAGAATGGAATGTGATAACATTGACTTTGGTACCAAATTGTCCCTCAAACTTACACATATTATCATCATATAAATAACTCAATTTTCATTTGTCCCTCATATCCACCATTTACTCGAGTTGGGTCACATTATGTGCACAATTTTGAATTCAGTCACCATTTCATAAAAAATTACTTAGAAACTTTTGTGCTTTATTCAAATACTACTTTCAGGGGAGTAATCCTGTAAAACTACCAGAACGTCCGCCTTCCAGCCCGGCACGCATCAGTCTAACAAGGACGCCCGCTATGCCCGTAAGATGTCCAAGAGTATGGATCGACATTTTAAGGGCCAACAAATGCAAATGGAAAAGGGTGGCTGCAACGGGTAAGAAATGAACTTATTCCTATGGATTCACCATCAGTTATTGAAAAGTAGTATACGTTTTATTGTTTAGTTTTAACAGGTTTTTTCATTCCCTGAAATAATTTTGTTCCGAAGTGTTTGAAAAACCTTTCAAACTTATTTGGTTTGACGATTAATTGGAAATTTAATATGGACTCGTATGGAACTCTATCTATCTGATACAATGTATTCTTAATAATCTTCATACATTTATTTACTATATAATCTGTAAAGTAAAGTTCACTACGTGTTCAAACATATTCGGAAGGTTAATGACGAATTGAACGAAAATAACCAATTGTAGGACCTGACAATTGGTCTTAGTATACCATGACGTCATTGTTATATTTCATAGCGCCATTCGTATGTTTATTTGTTCACATTCATTTGTTGGGTACGGTGACTTTATCGATATTACGGTAATACCTGCTAAATGCTCCTGCACCCACGAAAGCTCTTAATGTTGGCTCATGAATACTAGTGCGATTGCTGCTTGTTCAAGTCATTTGTAAATAAAGGGCGTGTCAAAACTGTGTCTCATGAGGAACCAAAATAATTAAATCACCCCATGATAAGCCCTGTTAGACCTCTATCAAATACACTTAATCCCATTAAATATCACCACCTGCACCTAACTCCAGAGATCTGATCAATTCAGTAACAAGAGTGAGAATTCCAATTTAGCCACTTTTGAACAAGAATTCATCATCATCATCATCATCATCTTCCTATACTGTGCAAAAACCTCTGTTATGAGTATATATGAGTATACTCGCATTCAGGTTAGATAAACAATGTATATATTATATACAATTAAAAATATTGTTGCGGAGCGATGACTAGCTGAACTGTACGTCGCAGACCCTGGTCTTGAAGACGTCTATTATAGTGATGGAGAGTCCACGACTTGCTTGGGCAGTAGATTCCACAGACGGAACTGAACAAACTGCTTTTATTATTTCATTGATGATTATACATCAATGTATTGTTTAAAATACTTAAGCTCCCAGATACTGGTATACCAGCATGACAAGTATCGTTCAATACTAGAACATAAAATTTGCCAGTATCGGTCGATACTGGTACCACCAAATTGTTTTCTAGTATCGAGCGATACTAGAAAATGTTTATGTTCTATTATCGGGATCGGGCGATACTGATACACGTGATACCAGTGAGATTTGTCCCAGTATTGAACGCTACTGGTACATAATTATGTTCCAGTATCACCCGAGACTGGAACATTTTATATGTGCCAGCATCGGACGATACTGTAACATGTTATATGTGCCAGTATCAGACGGTACTGGAAAACAGACTTTGTACCAGTATCAGACGATACTAGTACAGTCCAGAATCTGGGACCTTAAGTACACTTTTTCCCACGTGAAAGATTGCTGAACATTATTAGTACTTCACATCCTATTTGTTTATATTTCTTGGGCAAAAAAGAAGTTTCACATGGAACACTTATTTAACACGCCATGTACTTTTAGTATTAAAATGTTGATTAAAGAATTACAATGTTTAACGACAACTAATTAGTTATTCATTATCATATCTGCAGAGGTGAAAGGTCACCTAAACCTTCAGAGCCCCTTGTTAGAAGAAGACGAAGAAGTGAGTATTTCCAGTAGCAGACTTGCCAATGCTAAGCCAGCAGAAGACCAGAACAATTCAACAGAGGGAGCAACAGGTGGCATAGACGCTGATAATGAATTACGGATAGATGTGGACGTCACGGCTCCAACGCCAAATACCCAATCACAAACAGACAACCCAGACAGTGCCAGTCGGCCAACATCCGCATAGCCATGACATGGTAGCTGCATACCAATGTCGAACTTTTCATCTTTAGTAAAGATATTCTTTCCTTACAAAAATACCACTTTAAGTTAAAGAAAGGTCATTGAAACTTCCAAACACGTCGTTATTGAAGGTAGTACATGGCATTTTATTTACGATGTTATTATTAATAATTAGGTCTTCTGAATGGGTTTGCAGACCAAGAATGGCTAATAATAGGGATAATCTGCAACTATTGGAAGATATCCATCTTTTATACAATATTCTATTGGTTTGTCAAATTTCACAAGATCGTGAATACACATCCATTCTAAAAAATGTCCATAAAACGTTAAGCTTTTTCAGACAGATTTCTCAAAATGTTAGAGCCACCATGAGATTATTTGCACAAATTTATAGACCAGTTTGTTCACAAGCAATCCAATAAAATGTACAATAATACACACACAAAATTTTTACACTTATTTTAGACACGGGTATGTCTAAACTAAGGGCAACCTTTAACAAATCATGTAAATTACTAATGGTCGTTTGTTTTTGGGGTGTTTTCTCAACGTAAGTCTTTCAAAATGATTCCATTTAACACAATAATAGGGCAATAAATTACGACCGCCATAGACTTGTGTGGACAACATTGTTCTTTAAACAATCACTATTTTGTCAAATTAAAGCTTCAATTTCAAAGCCATTTTCACCATACATATAAGATATTGCAGTTTATGAATATGTAAATATTATCTTAAACATGATGTCTCCACGTTTCTGAGAAATCTACCTCTGTCAAAAGTGTACCTATATTTAGACTACTCTGTATAGATTGATATGAGCAATTTGTGCAGCTTTATCCGGCTTAAATATTGCCAAAATTTTGAATTCTGGACAATGTGGAAATCTGGGACATATAGATTTGGTTATATTAAATTCGGCTTAGGGAGAATCTTGATCGAAAAATTGGACGTTTTGTATAGATAAATAAATACCCAGAGCTATACTGCTTTGTGTGAGTAAATAAATGTTTGATACCAGTGAACGCCTAAAATGAACATCTTCATATATTTAGATTTCTCGACATATTTCTATACTATACATATTTATATATTTTGCAATTTCTATGTCGAGGATCCTAGGTATAGATTATTATACATCTCTATTTCATGTTCAAACAACGTTTTTACGATAAATCACATGATAATAAAAAAAAGTTACATCTGTGCATTAATAATTCATTAAATGTGACGTCAGTTTTTAATATATATTATCTAGAATATTCTAGTAGATATGGTACGTTGCAATTAATCGGAATAATCATGATGAATTATTTAGACAAATATATATAAAGTGCTCAACAAAAGAAAGTCGTACACTTTGTTTAGGTCAATTAAAGTAACTTTGGTAGTTTTTTTACCAAACAGGCTAGACAGACATTTAAATGAATCTTGTAGGCACATTTTGATACCAAACATAACACCTAGCAACAAAGATAAACCATGATTAGCGCCATTCAAAGAAAATTAGTCACTTTTCAAAAGTCACATTTTCAATTACTACACGGGAGGAAGGGGTGTGTGTGCGAGGTTCACCCCGTGTGTGACACTGTTATTAACCAGAATTGACCGGCGGGCAATCGATCACACAGTGCCGTGTACACCCCCTTGCGCTGGGCGTACACTTAGTGAGCGGGATATTTAATTCCGAAGGGCATTATTATGTGCTTGTTAACAATTGGTGTTTTCTTCCGCGTAGTGTATTGAAAATTTGACTTTTGAAAAGTGACTAATTTTCTATAAATGGTGCTAATCATGGTTTATCGTTGTTGTTAGGTGTTATGTTTGGTATCAAAATGTGCCTAAAAGATTCATCCAAATGTCTATCCAGCCTGTTTGGTAAAAAAATAATCGAAAGTTACTTTAAATGACCTTAACAAAGTGTACGACTTCTTTTGTTGAGCACTTTATATTATTTCACTAAACTTTTTTATTGAAATGTAATTTGAAATCTATATAATTATATCATTCTAGGATGGCCGGTATTCTGTCAAACCAAGGAAACTCTGTGTGTGTGACTGTGTTATTAATGGAAATCAACCACCAGTATTGTGCGATCGCGATTACTTGTCTAAAATGTAAAAGATAACTGTATGTTTGTAATCAGTAATTTTAATAACTCGCCTTATTTCATATAAAAACATAGCTTTGCTGTGTTATAAGCCAAGCCTAACAAGGAAATGTATTCGTATAGTTTGGTCAGCCTTAGTAAGTCCGTGACCAATGACCAAGGAGAACGGGGTTTCGTTTCTCAGTGGATTTGTTTTCCAGGGAGCTCAATTTTTTTCTGATCATCATGACGAAGGTGAAAATAGTATATTTTTACCAGGATTTAAAAACTTGACCCCTATAATAAGTTCATGACCCTCTCACGAATCTCACCCACATTTTCACGAAGGCAACCATTTTATTTTTTTCTATTAACCTTCTTAGAAGACAAATCCAATGAGAAACGAAACTTTGCTCTCCATGGTCATGGAATAACTGGAGATGGCCCAACTTCGCGTATAATTTTGTGTTAAGCTTTGATCCTTGACAGGTATATATGACCACTCTGAATTTAAACACAATACTACACTCTTGTCAGACGATGTCGGACATGGGCTCGTTCACGAATTATCATGAAATTATGCGTAACGAGGTTACGGTATCAAATGAACGCTACGAACTGTTAACATGGTCAATGACGGATAAAATCAAAACAAGATACTTACACTGGAGTTGATTTTTCAACTTCAGCGGTTTTAGGAGTAAATAATTTAGTTACAACATGTCTTGAAATATCTTAACTAATATTATCAAAATCCAGTTTACATTTAAAGCAAGGGATATTCAAACTGTACGGCCAATCGTGACCAACGTCGTCTGACTCTTGAAAAATGTGCCCCCCTCCCCCATCCCCAATTCTATCTGAGGCAAATTTCATAAGAAAAGAAGAAGATAGGTGGCGCTGTTGCACGACGGGAAAATCGGCTTTTGGGCAGTTGGTTATATTGAAATTGGGTTGATTCTATAGACCTAAATTAACAAGCCTTTGTTAATACAAAATTTCTTTCTCCCCGACTCTCCCGATTCTCCCTACAGGTCGCATCTTCGGTTTCATTTTTTGTTCCGTGTCATCATCTAAAAAACCTTTTCTTGAACAAAATGAGTGTTGTTTCTTCCATTGATCGTATGATGTATAATTCGTGTTTGTCAGTCTTCCCAAGAGTGATTTGTAGCAAAAGAATGAAAATGTATCGGCAAAAAATAAAGAATTACTACTTTACGCTTGCTCCACTGCAGAAATCTTTTAACAATTTATTTCTGACTTTCGTCCATTTCTGATAGTTTAAAATGTATGTAAAACAATTAAGTGTATATTGTTCTACTATCTCCTTTTCGTCCTCATTATTCTCACGTATCAATTGCGTAATTGAATGAGACAATTTTAAAGAATTCTCATTATTTTATTCTATTCTAGTTAGAAATATCAACGAATGTACTTCAGTTGTTACATTTACCATGCATAATTAAAGTGTCCTTACTTCGCAGAAACTTGAAGACTAGGGTTGAAATGGTTCAATTTAGAGCTATTGAAAGTTTCAACTTGGGAGTTCTATTACACTGACAACCCATTACCAGTGGATTGTATACATGTAGTGTCGAAAAGGTATTTGTGAAATTCTGAAATATTTGTTTGTTTGAAACATTTTGAGAATATTAACAGAAATTAACAGAGGTTTTCGTATCATGACAGCTATAACTAATATTTACCTAATATTTAAAGGTATTTCTGCTTTAGATAAATGACTGAATACTTACCAAATTTTCTAGGATTTTGTTAGATAGAGAAATGTCAGTAAATAGCTAAGTAGGCGCACTTTGAAAGATAATTCTTAACGAAAATTTCGCAAATTTTAACGCCATATCTTGTAAAACGTTATCATTTTAAAGCATATTGGATTCATTGTCATGAAAACTTAAGTGCATATAACATGTATAAAGAATCAAGTGATGCATATTTCCACCTTGTGCTGAATGTATGAAATTACAGAATTGCTGATATCATGTTTCCCATAATCTTCAGTGATTGTGCAAATGCATACATACAATTTGAAATTGCATATTAACTCAAATTTAGGCACAAAACCGAAATAAAGAGGTTAAATTTGATAGGTCGATTTGTTATCAAAATTTGAATTGGTTACTGTTGCGTTCAGCCGTAGTTCCATTATGACCTAAACACCTTCCCAATACAATAGCTCATATTGAAACAAGGAACTTTATTAACCATGTAATCGGTTTCACTTTCTGTTTTAGAGGCTATTCTAGAAATTGGTTTGTTTAATTCATGTAAAGATACTTTGATAACTGAAAAAAGATTGAGGCATGAAATCAAGATCCATGCTAGTTAAGGTAATGTTAGCATATTTACGACTCTTCATTAGTACCTGTATTTTGGTTAACTTCTTTTACCGACATCATATGTGTATCAATTGACGTAGAAGCCGTAGATTTAAAACAGGACCTCGACCGTGGAATTACATATACGCATATATAAATGTACATGCATGACAAACTTAATTAATGTTGATATTTTGTGTTTGCTATAACTGTAAATCTATCAGACATGGTGACTTTTTAACGCGCTTTGACAATTGTAAATATCTATAATGTAAGAATACAATACGAGATAAATGACCTTGGTCCTAGGGGAAGATCAAGTTCTTACACATGTAGATTGGATTTATCATGTCTAGTTCAGGTGTAAACCATACCTCAGCGGACGTTTCGAAAAAAAACTTGTTCTCTTTATCAAACACTGATGATGAAGTGATGATCCTGTGTTGATAGGCAAGTCTGTCTGATTGCTTGGCAACGGTGTTACTAAATGGGTTTTCAACCAGACGCTTGTCGTATATGTGACTTAGTTTGAATTGCCCTTCGTCTCTATTCATTGTGGTGACCTGCTTCCATTGTCTCTATGATCAATCCAATCTACTCGTGAATCTAACAGTTCTAATGAACATCCTCAACAAGGTTCATAAAAAAAATGCTTTTTTTAAAGAATATTTAGAGACATTTCGATTTTGGCTGGTAAATTTATTTGAAAAATACCGATAAGGTTACCAAAAAGCAGACGGTTTCTTTGAAAAGCTGTTATTTGGCGGGTTTCTTTTTACATTTTGGTCAGCCAAAATCGAGTCATTTGACGCATACGACAACTCTACGTATATTAACTTTATAAGCGTATATATTGCAAACTTTGAATAGTTTTTTTATATTATGTAGGACCAACGTTGATATGAACCAGTAATTTAGAGACGATATGACTTAATTGTTCCTATTTTGTACGACGTTTAATATTATTTCGTAATGAGGCTTCATTTATACCACATTGTTATATGATTAAAGTAAATGACATATAATTACAGGCAGGATATTATTATTTGTGAGCAACATGTATCACTTTGATTATCAAGACCTTAGGGTCTTAAGCACGAGAACAAGTGTGTATTTACAACTGCATTTCAATTTTGGTTTTACATTGTTAAAATCATAAAAACAAAAGAAAGGAGTTGGAAAAAATCCAAGTAGCATCATTTTGTTGACAGATATTTTTCCAAATTGTGAAATTATGAATCTATTAAATTCACCATCCATCCTTAATTGAGATTGTTTTTCATTTACCGGTAGGTTCAATTTTATGATAAGGCTATCAGATACTATGAGAGACTTTAAAAGTTATTAACGAATACATCAAATGTTATATGTAGCAGCCGAGAATCAATATTTGATGTCAAACATCTCAAGAAACTTTAGTTGGGCATACATATTGCTTGGCATGTGCTTAAATTAGAACATTTACACACTCGTTCACGTAACTTAGATACTCTGAGGTCATGATTTTCAGGTCTAGTGGTACAATACAATTATTGTTGTAATATTAATGACGTGATATGACAAGTTAACTAAGATCAACGGAATTCATTCATGTATTCTATTTGCATTATAACACATCCTTGTATGTATGTTTTGGAAGTGTCTTCAATTGCAATTTCATAATCAATCAACCTCGCGAGTTCCATTTTGAAGATCATTTGCAGTTCTATCAGCCAAATATAAGCAGAGAGATATAACTGCCCATTGTTAAAGTTGTGTAGAAGTCATACTTTAATGAATATACCTAATTGCCAATAACTAAATCACCTATGTGGTTAATTTTTTTCTGTTTAAAAAAGTGTGTTATATCCCATATTTATTTTATTGAGATTAATAATGATTGAAAACACTGTACATAATTTTATAATATTCTACCCAAGATATCCATGGGTAACCAAATCTTGAATATGTTTGACAAAAGCTCGCCATATAAGCTTACAGAAGCCTGTCAATATATCTTTGTGTTTGAAGGTTTCTAGATTGTCTCAGCACATTATAATCTAGAAATACTAACATTTGATTTGATTCTAAGTTCATACTCGAAAGAAATGATAATATAGTCACCTTCTGGTGTTAAAGTAACGGTTGAGTCTAGGTGTCGAGTAGAAATGCGGTGGCATTTAACTAGAATCGGAGAATCTTATCAAATTGAATAGGCATTGTCTAGTATACATGATCTTAATCCATTTATTTGTGGTATCTGTCTCACCAATACCATGGTATAGAGTAATACATTTCACCTTTTTCAACTTTTAAGCATTGTAATGGCCTAATGGCTTGTCTAAGCACTAGTGTTAACTTAAATTTGGTTTCCAACCTTGCCCTACGGGTTATCCACCGGTTTGGTTATCGCTGTCAGGTAACCCGATGATAATTCATAATCATTACGTGTAGATTTCATGCTCAAGCTCTTGTATTGTACTAAATTCTTATTCAAAGTTTCCTTTACAAATAGTTATAAACTCAGGGACTATCTACTCATTTCACAGGCGGCTAAAATTCAGACTATTTGCAAGAACAATTTTGGGAAAAGTGTACTTTAGGTCACAGATACTGGTATACCAGTATCGTTCAATACTGGAACATAAGAGTTGCCGGTATCGTTCGATACTGGTACGATTTTACTGTACCAGTATCGGTCGATACTGGAACACCAAATTGAGTTCCAGTATCGAGCGAATCTGGAACGTTTTTATGTTCCAGTATCGGACGATACTGCTACACATGTTACCAGCGTAATTTGTCCCAGTATTGAAGGATACATAATTATGTTCCAGTATCACCCGATACTGGTACATTTTATATGTCCCAGTATCGTCCGATAATGGAACACGGACGTTGTACCATCCAAACCTTGGTGTTCCAGTATCGGACGATACTAGTACAGTCCAGAATCTGGGACCTAAAGTACAGTTTCCCCCAATTTTGGTACAAGAGGGTGGTGTGTAAATATCAAATATTTTTGCGATGTTCTTTTTTCAAAAATGCGAATAAAACCAATGAAATGCGGAAATTTACGTCACCAAAACGAAATGCGTGCCGCCTAATTGTAAGGGAGGTGTTATACTGTTATTTTCCAAGTTGACACCATCGAATTTATATTTAACATTTAAATCGGTTACAATCAGTATTTACTACGACCACCTGTAATGAGTAGATACCCCTGCTTTAAGGTATCTCTGCATGTCATTATCTCATCATAAACTCTAAAACTTCCTTTTCAATATGTCCAGTAGCCTAATCCGAAGATCAATTAATAAAAATCTAGTCAAATACTGTCAAAGATCAAATTCAAAGTCCCAAGTTAAAATATAAAGGTCTTATACACTAGCAACCAAAAGTATTAGGACACCTTGCAAGCTGCAAATTGAGAGTAAACACTGGGAATCCTTTGAACTACACTGTGTCAGCCTTTTGGTATTTTAGGGTTATAAAGTTACTGGAAAGTTTTTAAAAAGTGTGTTTAAAAGAATTTGGGATATTCTTGGGGAAAAAAAAATATTTAAAAGGAAAAACATTCATAACAATATTTATATGATTCGCATTGATATATATTTGGTTAATTTAGAAACAAATAAGCTGGAATTTTTTTCTTGAAGTAATGATTAAATGAATAGAACTGTGTAGTGGACTGTACACAGGTCATGTGGGTGTTATGATAAAGTACAGAGCATTTGAATGGTTTCCATTTGAAATATGAAAGTAAAGGTGTTAAATGAAACTAAATTTCCATCCAAAATAGCTTATTCTTAAGATGAATAAAGAGATCAAGTGTCAATATCTGTGAGAGATTAAAAACTAGTTACAATATTGGGATTAGTTTTACAATGAGTGAATCCATTGACAAACAATTGAGGGTTTTTTTTAAGGGAAGTCAACATTTTCAGACTACCCACCATTGGTTATAATGAGGTTGATTAATCATTCATGAGCTATTTCCAATGGGAAATTTGTATGGGGATTTGAAGAAAGCACATGCTTTCATTCCATTGAAGTTCCATTGAAGTAATAAGTAGATGCTGTAGGAAACGTGAATTTATTAATGAGAAGAGATTCAGAAGCATTTTTTTTTAAATTCGTAGTGAAATATTTTACACTCCAAATGTAATATATGGGGTGATTTTGACACCAAAACCAAACGTCCTAATACTTTGGTTGCTAGTGTATCCAATTGTAAGCTACACACGTTCCCAATACATTTTAGGGGACCTTTGATCTTGCATTTGACCCTTGATATTTTCTAGCAAGTGTCCCTCGGCCTAGGGCACTAGGTATTTTGAATAGGAAGTATTTAGGTATGGAAGCAGATGACTTCGGTTACTTGTCGATTCTTGCACATCAGTTCAAAGGTTAAACCCTAATACAATATCAAAAAAGCAATTCACTATTTATTTGTGTTGTTATTTCATGAATCGTAACTGCCAGCGACTGTAGTACAGTAATATTATTTTATTGCCACAATTTGAGAAGAAAATAGTTTAATATTTTAAAAGTAGTGAAATGATGATACTAGAGGCACTAAGAATTCGATCAAAATGGTAAGAATGTTGTATTTAATAAATGCAACATATTATCAAAAGTTGTGTTGTATTTGAAGCATTGTATGCTTATATGATATGTGGTATAAGCTGTATATTAGATAAGACATTTATGATAGAACTATCGGCTGTCCTATGCAATAAGTCATCAAATTAAATATTTCCATTTTATATGAATCAAATGTTTCTTGACCATTTCTTTACATGTCTTATTATTACAGTTACGTAATTGTATATTTGACGTTAAATGCAACGTCTCAACGTTGTATAATGGTGGTCATTTGGTTAGATATGAACGTCGTTTGACGTCAGGGGTTATTCTAACGTTGTACATGTACTAACGTCAAACACGTTAAATCCAAACCATTCATCCAACCAAATGGCAACCATTACAACTTCTAACCGACGTCCATGGCACAAACCACGCACCATGATCGAGGTCATCGATTCTCACTAAAACGGCCGAAAAAGTCGACATATCTCAAAACACTACTCCGCCCACTTCCTTTGAAAACTGTTGTCTATAAAGATTTATGTCAATAAAATCCAACGGGCGCATAAGGACCCAGCTCATGGTGCAGTGAATCTGGCATGTCAAATCAATAACCCGCTGTGAAGTAAAACAGCAGATATCAGTGAAGATCACGTGCATGGTCGAATTGAGAAGAAAGGTTGTAATACAATTGTCGCGAGTCGGAGCGCATACCGAGTGTGTCGGTTCAATATTTATCAAATCTAACACCACCAATCTTTTAGTACTAGGGAAGTAATTGGAACCTATTATATATCAGATCAAGAGTAAGTAGTGGAACAGAACCCTACGGTTTCGACTTTTGGACTACATGTTAAAACTCCGACTTGTCAATTTAATTAGAGATGTATTTGTAACTCCCACCTGATATAAATGATCAACTTTATAGAAGTCACTACAGTAAAGCTCATATTACTACAACAAAACGATATTATTCCTTTTACAACTTCCAGAAATTGGGTCGCTGGACAACTTAAATTATACTGCGACCAACACTTTTGTAACTCCGGCTAAATGTGTGACTCCAAATATTCTCCTACTGACAATTTGTAAGTCACACCAAAAACTTCAATTCCCCAAACCAAACCAAACATACGTTTCATTTCAGCGCTTAACCAAATAATTGTGATCAAGGAATGTTTGGTGAATTGTATAACCAAGTCTGCTCTAAAGTGTACCAAAAAGAATCTGAAGTTTTATTGATAAGGTGTTATCATCGGTCACTTCTTTAAACCACTGCTGTTACTACTGGAGTTACTCAACATTAAATGTTATGAAATTCGATTATTATCTGTTTACCCTAATCGCCCTGATATCAAGTAATCATTCACTATTTAACGGGGCACTGAGCAGACGGCGGTGGTCACGCGAAACCTAAATTTTGAATTCGTATTGGAAGAACACGTAATCACGAATGTTTATCTTATAATTTTGAACAATTCATCATAGGTTTACAAGAATTTTTCCCCAATCCAAAACCGTTGGAGTTGGCGAACCAACTCCAATGTAAATACTATTTTTTAAATTATTTTCATCATTTACCGGGCGATATTTATAATTTGTTTAATACCTGTCGTATATGCCTATTATTTCTACGGGCGATGACTGTTAAAAATATTTCAAAATGACGCACTCCCGTTGCCATATTGGGCGCGTGGCCACCGTCGTCTGGCACTGAGATATACGTATTGGATCGCGCCCTCATTTTTTCTGGAATTCAGTTTTTCTGCAGCATCTACGTAATACCATGGTAATACTTAGGCATACTAATTACCATCTGAAACTGTTTAACTTAATTTGCCATCTATCATGTAAATTTCACGATTTGGTAATTTCGATCGCATCAAAATTATCGCCATCACTCACCACTTAACTTGCTTCAAACCAAATTTCAATCTAGCGCCATTATTCATCCGTTTCCCTTAAATCATTACACTTCAGGGTTTCTACGTACCTTATATTTTGAAACAATTTCTAAGGCGCCTTATCCCTAGTTTACGATCCTTATTTGGGGTTAAGGCGCTTTATCTGGGGTTTACAATCCTTATCTGGGATTAAGAAACGGAAACCCCAGATAAGGCCCGCCTTATCTGGGGTCTACGTCCCTTATCCGGGGTTGCGGCGGAAATGACACACTTATGCTGCATGTGTGTACCATAGGAGTGTTATTCATTCAAAATTGTACAATTGATCTAGTAATAATAGGAAGGTGTCTGTTATAATAATTTTGACATCGCTAAACTTGGCAAGAGACTATAGGTTTGGTGCTTAGTACCCCATGACGTGAAATATACAACCTCCTTGAAGTTAGCAAACCATGAAATACTTTAGTTAAAGGTATATTATGTGATCTTTCCAGGGAACGCCCTCAACATCGAAAAAAAAAATGAAAGAAGATTTTACTTGCAGATTTACATTTCTGATCATAAATCGTACATACATTCCAAGTTACAGGGCGATACGATTCTTAATTACTTCAAAATCATGATTTTAGAGTGAAAATAAACTGTCGGATAATCCGACAGTTTATTATTTTCACTCTAAATTCACTCTAAAACCATGATTTTGAGGTAATTAGGAATCGTATCGCTCTGTAACTTGGAATGTATGTATGATTTATGATCAGAAATGTAAATCTGCAAGAAAATCTACTTTCTAAAAAAAATAATGAATAGAGGGCGCCCTCTGGAAAAGATCACATAATATGCCTTTAAGTGGTACAAACATGGATTTAACTGATTTAAAATTTTGATATAAACGAATTTAGCATAATCTTTAGTCGTATTGATCCGACCATGGTCTTTTGGAGTCAGTCAGATGTAACAGTTTGCATCAATGTTTTGAGCAAGGTGATACTACCAATTTTGAGCTCTATTTACAACCTCGAGTAGAGTGTATTACCAAAAGCAATGCTCAAGTCAAGAAGCCTATTGCATGTAAATGACGGTTATAATACTGGAAGATTTTTGTAAACAAACATCGCTGATAACAAGGAATTATACGCACTTTGTATGATTGGAAAAGGCCTTTATATAGGCCTTCATGCGATTGATGACAAGAAACTACAGAACGTGAGTTGATCTATGATTTTGTATCATATACTATTTATTATGTTATACATATTTCTATTCTAGATCGCTGAAATGATTTGTATTAATAAGTCCTCTATATCAAATTTCAATGCGCATAATTTCTGAATCAAGTTCAGTTGCGTATAGATTCACACGAAAAAGAAAATACCACTATTAAAATTATCAAGAGCGCAACGTAAGACATCAAAACGTAATTACCATCAGTCACGACATTCCCCACTCCCACACAAACCCACACACTTGCCTCCCTCTCTGAACCAGTCAGCTCAAGCCCTGTACCCCCCATTTGGAATCCCAAACCATCGAACTTTATTTACATGAATTTAACTTAGATTTTCAGGTTTTTTTGCATGGTGTGCGCGAACAAAAAATGTTCTCTGCCACCCCCCCCCCCCCCCCCCCCCCCCACCAACACAAATTCTGATGCTGGCACCACCTCTTTTTTATACTAATTGCTTTTCGATTCCCCAATCGACGACTCGAAATTAGATTTATGTAAATTTAAACTAAAATCCCTTAATAAAGCCACCCTACTGGGTGCAATTCCCCCGATTGATAGTCAAAGGAGTCCCCCCCCCCCCCTTCCCCTGGACACACCACTTTCAATTCCCCCCCCCCCCCCCCCCCCCTAAATTACAGCATCGATACTAGAATATCCACTATTGTTAAGTTAAGGTTGACTGTCAACCCTCACAACAAGAAATGTATCCAGCACTGTAACTTTTGAACTAGTAATATGATGTATAATAGTATACATTTTTAGAAAGGAAATGAGTCGGAAAATCCAGTTTAAGTATCAATTTCACCAAAAATACTGTTTTTTTTGTTTTTTTGACCAAAAGAAAAATATTTTTGGGCACAACATTTGCTGCATTTGTAGCAATTCAGTTTTTGGTAAAATATGCTGAAATTGTACCAAATTCATCTAAAGACATGTCCCCTGGAACTTTTTTAGTTGTTACATAAAAGTGTTTAGTTTTTTAATTTTTTGACCAAAAATGTGATTTTTGGTCAATAATTCAACAACAAAAATCAGATATTCAAAACAAAAAACCCTCCTTGAGAATGTTATGAAGATTATAATAAATCTAGAAGACAAAATTTGACAATATATATATATATTTAGTTGCCTGAGAGTTCACACGCCCCCTTTAAAGGAGGTGTGTGTGGACCCTCAGCATAGCCTCCGTAAAACTGTTGTAAATCCTTCATTATTCATTTAATCTATAAGAGTATACATTTTCTTGACGAAAAGGGTTCAATGAATCCAACCATGATCATGAAATTGACCATTTTGGAGAAAATTATAAAAAACACTTTTTTGACCCATTTTAGGTTTGGAAAAGGTTGTCATACTAGTTTTATTATAATTCTAATAATATTTCCCTAGAAAGATTTTTTTTTATGAATATCTCATCTATTTTTTGAATTATAGACCAAAAAGTGCCAACAAATGTTTTTTTTAATTTTAAATGTTGGCCAAAAATTGTCGGAGAACGTAATATATATATTTTTTTTAAAAATCCGAAATTGCAACAACAACAAAATCATAACACTTTCCACGCGGCTAGTATTAGTTTTACCATTTACAAATCAGATTTTCAGAAAACTTTCCCATCTTAGGATTACTGAACCAAATGCATTTCTCATGGCGATTCCAAATATGGTGATTAAATAAAATAATTATGACATTTTGGAATGTCGTCTGCAGCTGCCTGCCGCGTGGAAAGTGTTGCTTCTCTTCGGGTTTATTTTTACATAAAAATGTTTAGTTTTGAAATTATTTTACAATTTAAAATCAGCATTTTAGTACCATTTTATCTGACTCGATCATTTCATTTCCAAAAATGTATATTTTCATATAATATCACATTAATACTTCAAACGTACAACGCTTGATACATTTTATATTAAAAGGGTTGACACTGCCCTTAATACTAATGTTTGATTGTGCCTTCAGATGTGTATAACACAACCATTGAAGATTAAGCCTAGGCATACTTTAGGATCAGGAATTCATCCGAAATTGAAAAACTATTGATCGTGTTACTTTCGCTAGGACTACTTAAATCGGTTAATGAGATGTTTACTCTGAAATGTTAATCCGATAGGTGATGCTAATACCTAATGTAAAAACCACTTTTCATAGGTAATCCACTTTTCTCTTCATTGTTTCTATTGTCTTTTTTGTTGTTCATCTGCTCAATATTTGTGGAAGGGGTCACTATAGGACAGAGGACGTTATGTGAGCTAGAGGACATTATCAAAAACCTTTGTCTAATAATGGTCTCTTGGCTAGATAACGGGCTGTTCATACGCCGTGACCAGAATGGTGACCTCTTCCTACAAAATAAAGCGCTGATGCAACAATAGAAAGACAATAGATAATAATGAAAGGAAAGGTGGTTAGACATGTATGTATTAGATAAAGGACGAGTAGTAGACCATCAGCAATAATAATGGTCGCCCGGCTAGCCTCTTTTGCAGGCGAGGCCGCAGGCCGAGCCTGCAAAAGAGGCGCGCCGGCGACTATTATTATTGCTGATGGTCTGCTATGAGGGATTTATCTTTCATACATGTTGATACACCGTAACCATACACATAAATATGATCATTTGTAAGTTATCTATTACATCATTTTTTCATTCATTTATCATTTATTACCATAACATTAAAATTACAAATAACTTCAAATTACATCAAAAATCAGTAAGAAACAATCAACAGAAAAGCGAAACGGTTATGGAGGAGACAGCTAGAAGTCCAAAAAGGCCTGTAGAGTGCTATCCTCTGAAGCCCTGGGACAATAAAACACAAAACCAATACAGCCAAATTTAAAACCTAAATATGACACCAACAATATATACCGGACAAGACAAAGGACAATGCTAAAAAAAAAAATCATCAAATAACCATAAAGTGAAAAGTGAAGTGAAAAAAAATCAATTAATCGTAACTTGAAATAAGTTAACCCCAGATAAGGGACGTAATCCCCAGATAAGGCGTGCCTTATCTGGGGTTTACGATCCTCAACCCCAGATAAGGATCGTAAACCCCGGATAAGGCGCCTCAACCCCAGATAAGGATCGTTAACTAAGGATAAGGCGCCTTATCTGGGGATCTGGGGTTTACGATCCTAAACCCCAGATAAGGATCTTAAACCCCGGATAAGGCGCCTTTACCCCCAGATAAGGATCGTTAACGCTCCTATGGTACACACATGCAGCATAAGTGTGTTATTTCCGCCTTTACCCCGGATAAGGGATGTAAACCCCAGATAAGGGGGGCCTTATCTGGGGTTAACGATCTTAAACCCTAGATAAGGCGCCTTCGTAAACCCCGGATAAGGCGCCTTATCTGGGGTTTACGATCCTAAACTTCGTAAACCTCGGATAAGGCGCCTTAACCCCTGATAAGGATCGTTAACTAGGGATAAGGCGCCTTATCTATGGTTTACGATCCTAAACCCCAGATAAGGATCGTAAACCCCGGGTAAGGCGCCTTTACCCCCAGATAAGGATCGTTAACTAGGAATAAGGCGCCTTATCTGGGGTTTACGATACTTAACCACAGATAAGGATCAAAAACCCCAGATAAGGCCTTATCTGGGTTTAGGTCCCTTATCTGGGGTTAAGGCGGAAATAAACAGTGAAATTAATTTGCTAGCGCGCAAAAAATGCCTATTTTAATACTAAAAAGGTACAGAAAACATTTTTTCGAAGCCATCTTGTTCGAATTTAATAAAAAGTAGTAAAACCAATTCGCGCGGACCGTGAAAAAATTGTTATAGCTATTTTAACACTATGAAAGGTCCAGAAAACGTTTATGAAGCCATCTTGTTGAAATTGAATAACATAAATTTAAATATAATTCCCGCGGAGCGTGAACAAATTGGCTATTGTTAAAAATAAAGGTTTAGAAAACGTTCCTGCTGAAGCCATCTTGTTAAGCTTGAATAATAATTACTCAGTGAAACTAATTCGCGTGTAGCGCACAAAAATGTATGAGTCTGATCAGTTTAAGGTTAACATATTGTCCATCCGTGACGCAAATATTTAACTGTGTCTCTTTTAGTAACAAACCACACTCACCAACATTTTAATAAATGTCAATGAAGTTGATGACACTCTTCAACATTATACATAAAACATTTGAACAAGTGCAAGTAGTTTGTGTTAATAATCCATTTAAAAATGTCCGTCCGTGACAAACTGATCAGCCTCATATTTGAAAGGTCCAGAAAAATGAACCCATCTTATACGTATGAATTGATTCCTGAAGCCATCTTGTTAAGCTTGAATAACAAAACATTTAAAATAATCCGCGCGTAGCGTGCAAAAATTTGATTATTTTAACACTGAAATTGTCCAGAAAAAAAACGTTCCTGAAGCCATCTTGTATACAAAAAACTGTTTTTTAAGATTGAATAATAAAACATTCAAACTAATTCGCGCGCGGCGCACAAAAAAATGCCGGTCCTGAAAAACGTTCGTGAAGCCCTTTTGTTTAATCTTGAATAATACAACAATTAAACCAATTCGCTCAAAACGCGCAAAAACGTTCCTGAAACATATTTGTTATAAAGCTTGAATAAAAATTGAAACCAATTCGCACGAAGCTCGAAAAAGGGCTATTTTGCTTGAATAATTAAACATTGAAACTAATTCGCGCAAAAAAATGGCTTCTTTTGAGGGGGCAGCATCATCCCTCATCATCATCATCATGATTAGACACTTAGACACTCGGGGTTATTCAAAAAAGTGTGGGGGGGGGGGGACATTTGCTATTATGTGCCCCCCCCCCCCACTTTAAAAAGTGGGGGCATGTCACCCTGCCCCCCCCCCCCTCCCCCCCCCCCCCCCCCCCCCCCCCCTAATATGACGCCCCTGGTCACAACACGAATGTCATCGTATTTGCCTGATTTAAGATCGATTTCGATATTATTGATTGCTACATTCGGGTTTTCCACACCACAACACGTCAAAGCAGGAAGCAGAATTTTGGCCGGTTTACAACCGGAAGTAGTTGACGAAGTAAATCGCGTGAATCTACGCAAATGTATCAAATTTGTAAACTCGCCAAGATTCGTCTTGCTGCCACGTCAAACCTCACCTCCAATATGGTGACGGCTAAAACTTGACTTGACTTACTTACTTGACTTATGGCGGGTGATATTCCCGAACCACGATGCCTCTCCAAATCTTCCTATCCAACATAGCTGTCTTGATTTCGTCTACCTGCAATCCTGTGTCACGCTTTAGTAAGTCAATGTAGGTTAGGGCTGGTCTACTCCTCCCTTTCGGGTTTGGGGGCATGCCGTCATAAGGCGCCCAAACCCGAAAGGGAGGAGTAAGCTTGACGTCAGAGCGCGCAATAGGAGACCACTTGCAACATGCAAGACCAATATTACTATATCTACCATGAATGTGAGAACTATCAGAGAGAGTCGATGCAAGGAGGAGCTTGTAACCAATCTAATTAAATGTAAAATTGACATGATCGGGATACAGGAACACCGCATTGTCCATGATGACCCAGTGAAGTATGAGAGCATTATGGGTGGAACTCTGATCACTACCTCATCAACAAGAAATAAAGCAGGTGCAGCTGTCACAGTAGGTGCAGACGGGATACTACTCAATAACAGAGCACTCAGATCATTAGCAAGTATCATGCCACATTCTGATCGTACACTCATAGTCAACTTCCATGGTAACCCAGCAACAACTGTAGTGGTGACCTACTGCCCTACAAATGTGGCGGATGAAGACATCGTAGGAGATCATTACAACAGTCTAAAGGGGGGCAATAGACTCCATTCCAGCACACAACATCTTGCTTGTTGTTGGTGACTTCAATGCTAGGCTTGGAAAGGATGACGCCAAATTCACTTACCATGATGACACAAATAGAAATGGAGAGTACCTAGCAGACTTGGCTAAAGAGAAAGATCTTATAATCGCAAATACTTACTTCCGCAAGAAAAAAGGCAAGTTGTGGACATATGTCAGCCCAAGCGGCAACAAACTACAGCTGGACTACATCCTTGTCAGGCGGAAATGGCAAAACAGTGTTCTAAATTCTGAAGCATATAACACCTTTGCTAGTGTGGGATCTGACCATAGAATCGTCTCTGCTCGTATCCGATTAAGCCTCAGAGTAAAATCATCAAACGGAAAAAGCAATACGACTGGAAGTTACTTGCAACTGATAATGATCTACAAGCCAAATATAGCATAGAGATGCATAATAGGTTTCAACCCCTCCAGGATGAAGTAGAAACTGCATCTGAGAAATATTCCAGATTCATTAAAGCCACTCAAGATGCTGCAGAGGAAGTGATTCCTGTGAGGAAAAAAGAGAAAATAACCTACTTCTCAAATGACGCCCAGGTATTAAGGGCGAGATTACAAATTGAAGAAGCCTTATGCAAAATATTATAGACACAAATGACGAGGAAAATTGGAGAAATTATAAGGAGGCTAAGGAGAGCCTAGGGGAGGCTTATGATCATGTGAAAGAGGAAGACCTTACCAATAAGCTTAGAGAGGTAGAAAATGCCCACATAAACTGCAAGCATGGTAAGAGTTGGAAACTGATCAACAAAATATCAGGAAGATTGACTACAAGAAAAGGACAAATCAAAGGATCCACGCAAAAGGAGAGACTAGATAATTGGTATACTCATTTCAAACATCTACTTGGGAGCCCACCGCACATAAGTAATGAAGATGGGGAAACATGCCGTCATCAGTTGATTTAGAAAAATTCCGAGTTTGCTCCAGGAGACGTTATTTTAGGGACTTTAACCCTAGTGTTTATTTGGTTTGCCATCATGGTTTTTCAATTGCTGTAATCACTGCGGTCGCAACTCCTGCACACTACAAAACCCGACACTGCTACAATCTTGGGGAAAGTGTAAAGTAGGTCCAGATTCTGGACTGTACTATCATCATCCGATACACCCAGTATTGTTATACTGGTACGGTACGGAGTCGGTGTTCCACGGTATCGGACGATACTGGGACATATTAAATTTACCACGATATCCAGACGACGGTGGCTACGAACGGCCGTTAATTTTGAATTTCCGTTGGTTTCAATGTAACAATGGATTTTGATTATATGACCCCATAAAATTCATCATAGGTTAGAAGAAAAAATTTCCAATCCAAAACCGTTCGAGATGGCTAATCATCCCAATTGTAAATGCTATTTTTTGAATTTAAACCGTTGTTAAGCGGTCGTCCCATTCACTTGATCAGGTGTCCAGCGTCGTCTGACGATATCGGGCTATACTGGAACAAAATATTTACCAGTATCGTTCAATACTCGGACAAATTACACTGGTAGCATGTGTACCAATATCACCCGATACTGTTCCATTATCGAGCGATTCTGGAACACAATTTGGTGTTACAGTATCCACCGAAAATCAGTACACTTTTCCCAATCTTGTACCACGCGCTCGCGCATCGCCCGATCAGTCTCGGACTTACACGCACGCGGGTCCGGATTTGATCCCCAGCGCATGCGGAGACTGATTTTCCCCTGAAATCGTTTTTCTCCCCTGATGATAGTTTAATTCACAAAACCACCGCGATGTTCGTTACCGTAAACAACATTTGATCCTTGACGGAGTAAAGCGTATAGCACATGTAGGCCTACATTGTACAGCAATACATACAGTAAGTGTGTACGGTTAATAAATTCGCGTCCCGGGGAGTGGGGGTTAATTTAGGATGGAATTACTCATGTTCAACCTGCAAACGTGGGATGGGGTGAATTTGTCTTTAGGTATGCATTCACCATCTCTGGGTAATAATTTCATGTTCCCCTCGAGGGGGAGAACAAGAGTGAAAGATACAGAACAACGTCCCATAGTCTATTGCAACAACACTTCATAGAATATAATTCCCGAATGTACAGTAAATTTGCAATCCAGCAAATCTGCTGCGACATGTTTTTGTTTCTACATGTTTTCCTATACCGAGTCATCTACTACCATGTTAAAACTGTGACACCCCGTAGACAATTCGGGATGCTTTTGGAGGAGCATGAGACGAATCAGAAAGAGCGGTGACATCAGTTCGCACTAGTCACAAACCACGTGGTCGACTGGGAGGAGGCATAGTTTGTAGACAGAGAGGCAATTAGGTATAACGCTGGATTAAGAGGCAATTGCGATTATAAAACAGGGCAAGACAATGAACAGAGACGAGGGACAATATAATTTGAGTCAATGTGACGTTTTTGACGATCTACTGATTGCTGATAAATCATCTAGAATTATCACTGCAACTAAGCAACCAACATCACGTGTTGTAAACAGCAGATCGTCATCACATCACTCTACAACATGTGCAACAAGTGTTGAAAAGGAAACAGAACATTTCCGAAACGTCCACCCACCCACAAGTAAGTGATTTTCCTTGGACTAGATATATCGAAACTCATCAATCATCTTATATATACTACAGTCCTGATGAACTTTATCAAGAGGCTGACGTTTTAGAAGTCAATTGAAAATACTAGATAGCGTTATGCACATATCATCAGATGTATGACGCACTATTATACGACCCCCGCCCGGGAGAGGTGCGTCATGGGTCCGTCATTTAATACCACCACATTCTTGACGCAGGGTATGTACGTCAAGTCCGTCACAAAACTGACGAATGTGTGCGTCAATGTCAGTCACTTTACCTGGGTGCGTTACAGGGTACGTCATCATGCGTGCAACAAAATACGAACATTATATTTTACATTTAAGCCCTACTCACAACCAACCAAGCTTTATTTTTTAGATATTCGAGGGGCAGGGTTTGACAACACCAAACATAGGGAAGATCCATCCCCCGTGAATCACAAGTAGTTTCATTTACAGTATTCATATATAGGCCACTGTACTATAATGTAGAGTGAAATATACCCAGTCAAATAGCGGCACATACAGGAAACGAATTGATAGCTGCGGAAACGTGTTTTTAGAGATGTATGAAGATGAATAACGTCGGAAACGGTAAAGCAATAATTGCAAAAATAAATGTTACGTAAATACCTTTTTAACGACTGAAATTTAGATGTTTAATACACTCGGCCGAGTTCTCTTTCAAACATTGTTTGTTTTGCTTTTTCCACAGATGTCTGACAATATTTTACACTTTTTAAAAAGTGTTTTCATATAATATAATTATTGCAATCCAGTTCAGTATGTATGACGGTAGTGGGGGGGTGCGTCATTTGAGACAGTCATTTGTCCGTTAGAATCATTCCATGGTGTGTCACAGAATTGACTGAGGGTACCGTCATTGTATGGCGATCGCCCGTCACATTGGTAAAGTGACGCACCATTACCGGGGGTCGTATTATCATGATTACTAGCGGGCATCCGCGCTTCGCGCGGACCCGCTAGAAGATTTCACGAGTGTTAGTTATTAAATCTTTAGCTATTTCTCAGCTCACATATTTATTATCTGTTCTACCAAATCCTCCTGATTCATTTTTGAAATGGTAAACAAGACAAAATAAACAGGGATACCATGTACAATAAAGTTGATGAAGGTGGTTTGAATATGACTAACATCTATGCTTATAAAGATGCTATTAAAATATCATTGGTTAAAAGGTTTGTTGACCCTAATAATGAGGGCAAGTGGAAGATTTTGTTTGATAATGAAATTAAGAAAATTGGTGGAGATTGGATTTGGCAATGTGAGCCAGCTAACGTGTGTGATCTAAATGTAAATAAAATTAGCAACAGTTTTTTGAAAGATATTTTGAAAGGATGGTTGAAGTTACGTAAAAAGTACGAGATAGTTGATAAAATTATATGGTATAATTCCAAAATTAAGATTGGTAAAAAACTGTCTTTTATAGAAGTTGGAGTAACAGTAATATTAATTTTTTATCAGATTTAATTGAATCCGACCATTTGATGAGTTTCATGGAATTCAAGAAGAAGTATCATGCTGTGAAAACTAATTTTGTTGAATATTTTGGAATTGTTCAAAGTATCAAAAAGAATTTAAAGGAGTCATGTTCTAAGTTGTTTACTTTGACTGGTAATTATGAGAGGAATGAACAGCTGCTAACGGATATTTTATTAACAAAAAGAGTCTGTAAATTTGCCTATGAAAAGATAAGGTACCGTGTAATACCAAATGCGAAGCAGTATTGGGAAGGCAAGGCTCAATTTGATATTGATTTGTCACAGCCAATTACTGACTGGAAGGAAGTGTACTCATTAGCTTTTAAATGCTGTATGGACTCATATACAAGATATTTCCAGTTTCGTTATATTCATAATATTCTACCAACAAACTATTTTTTGTTTAGAATTGGTTTAATAGATACTGATATATGTAGTTTCTGCAAAGTGAATAGAGAGACAGTAAAACATCTCATGTGGGAGTGTAATGTAACAAAAGATTTTTGGAACAATCTTAGTGCATGGATGAATACTGGGCTAAATATCTTTTTCAATGTGAATTATCAGAATATAGTCTTGGCTTATTTAATGAAGATTTCGACTTTTTCAAAAATATAATTATTCTTTTGGCAAAACATTATATTTATAGATGCAGAGTTGAAGAAAAGAAACTTAGTATCTATGTCTTTAAAGAATTGGTGAATATGACTGAAAAATTAGAGAAAGTCATTGCAGAAAGGAATAATAGAATGGCATCCCATAAAAAAAGATGGGGGATATTGTTTTCATAATATTGTTTTCATAATGTTTTCTTTATAAAAAAAAAAAAGCATTAGGACAATAGGACCTATGTGCCTATATAATAGTAAAACTTTGTCTGGCACTTGTGGCGTCTGAATGTTGATGCCTTGTCTGTATTTGATGTATTTTGTGTAGTGTTATTTTTGTATTTTGTTAATCTATTGTTGTATGTCATAAAATAAAAAAGTCCCTATAAACGGGCTGGAAAGAGAAGAAAAAAAATTCACGGGGAGATAAGTAAACAAAGCGTAAGCAAATTTGATACAATATCAAGAACATGTCCTACATGTATACATAATCCAGATGAGCCCTAAATAATCCGAATATCGCAGGTGCTTTTTATAATCCAGGTATACATGTGCCTTAAAGTAGGTAGGCCTACCTTTGTCTTTCCAGATATCTATGGAGGCCTCCCATGTGACCTGAAATGCAGGTACCCGTTGTCCCATTATATCCAGGGACCTCATAGGCCTAAGCCCTACCCCTAATCCAGTTACCACAGGTGCCCTTAATGGCACCGGATACCACATAATCCAGGTATTGCATTGTGCCGTTATATCGAGATACCCAGGTGCCGAAGATAGCGGGCAGTAATAGTCATACCACAATAGGCAGAAGTGAGTAATATCAAAGCGTTATAAATGTTTATATAAATATCAAGAGTGTGTCCTTATTCAGACGTCATTATATCCATACCAATGTACCCGTATTAGTTTATAATGGAAAGCGCAGGTATAGGTGCCGAAGCTATAATAGCGGGTGGTTAGTCACATCAAAACGTATAAATATGAGGGTATTGTAAAACAGCAAGAGTATGTCGTTGATACTCCATGTATCCTAGGTACCCTTAATACTGACGTTGGTACCACAGTGCCCTTAATAATCCATATATACCATGTGCCCTTAATAAATCCATGTATGCCATGCATGTATAACACATGGTGCCCTTGATTATTCAGGTACCACCCCGTGTACTTTAATAATCAAGAGTGTGTATTAGTGATCCAATATAGGACCTCCATGGTTGCACACCACTAAATACATCTCCCATAGGGTTACACGTGAAATGCACACTTTTAAAATGGATATTTCTTGACGTTATAAGAAACTGGTAACTTGAAATTTGGTTTCAACTTGAAGATGAAAGCCATGACTACTAACTCAACAACTCATATATGGGGGGTAACCGGCATAATTTTGAGCTAGAGCCTTTTCAAAAAGTACGAGTTGAGTTTTCCTGGTCACACGCAATTGTTGATTAAGATAATTGCGTCAGATACCGGAAATGACCTGAACACAAATGTCTCTGTTAAAATATTAAAAGATCATCATTGCATCAATTTTTTTGGACCTGAAGAACGCTGATGTGTCTGTCAAAATTCACACTATATTAATTTCGCCATAACTTGCAGTAAATACCCTAATTTTAAACTGTAATTTACAATAGGTCTCCCGTTTCGGCATAGAAACCGGCCGGTTTTGGACTTTTGCCTCAAAGGGGGTAGGGCCAGACGTTATTTAGTGGTGTGAAACCCCATGGACTATGTGGTTTATCTTGAATCGAATATTAAGGGCACCCGTGATAACTGTGTATGCGGCTATTAGGGCCTACGTGGATTAATAAGGACACCTGAATGGTTATTCAGATGTAGGAATACTTAGAGTATTCAGAGTATCTGGATTGCCTTAATATCCCAGTGGCGGATACAGGGGCGGAGGGGCGGGCGCCCCCGTAAAATTTGACAAAATACCTTTTTTGTGTACAACTGTACCTTTTTAAACACATAATGGTAGGTTCCGTCGATACATTTGCGAGCTCTACCATGCGATTTTTGTTGCCGGTTTTGGGATGACCCCCCCCCCCCTATCTGCTATCTATTGAGACTATCTGCGTTTTATAGTGAACCGAACCCGTAATCCAGATACCACTGGTGCCCTTACTAATCCAGACACTCTATAATAATCATGATTATCCAGATGCCCAAGTGCCCTTATATCCAGATTATCAAGTAAGGGAAGTGCGGGGAGGGGGAGGTGGCTTTAGGGTATATGATGGGGCAATAGGCCCTACCGCACGTTCCATTTATCCAGATACCCATAAGGCCGCCTTACTATATCCATATTATCAAGTAAGGGAAGTGCGGGAAAGGGGGCTTAGACCTTAGGGTATGATGTGACAATCCCGTAATTTACGTACTATATAAGCCGCACGGCGAATAAGCCGCAGCACCTCAAATTAAGATTCAGACCTCATCGTATACAGTAAGCCGCATCACTGTATAATAAGTCGCACAAAGAAAATGAAAGGGGTGTGTGTGGGGGATGGGTGGGGGTGGGGTGGGGGTCGACCATGATCCACCAGCCCATAGCTTCATGACCAGCCATGAGGTTACAAATCAAATGTATTTTCCTTCAGTCACTTCAGTCACTTTAAATATGTTATCCTGGATACGGTTTGCGCCTTACTCCCAGTTTCTTTATTAAAATAAAGGTCTTGGCTTCATGATTAATGTTTTGTTTGTGTCTTGCTCTCGTTACATTTTATTGTACTGTACGGTATGCACCGCGGAGCAACCGTACGGACTGCCTGCTTTCACTGCATGGATGCCCCGTTTACAATGTACAGTTTGCGCCACAAACGCGTACACACTTTGTCTGCGTCATTACGTGTGCGCCGAATCGCGTGCGCCATGTTAAACGCGTTCGCGCAGCAACAACAACGGTTGGTATGGTACCGCCAGTTTCTTTATCGTTAGCAAACTCCGCGTTCATCTATGTTATTAATGTGAAAGTGTCACTTTAAGATCTGCGTAAGAGTTTTTGTTTACATTTAGAAAATGTCGTAAAATATTTTAATTTGTTGGACGTATAGTCCCGTATAAATGCTTGTTACTATGCGTTCTTTAAGAATAACAAACAGCCGCATATACAGAAATGTAGCTATATCCCTGAAGAAAATATTTTGGGTGAAGACCATATGTCATCACGCATTCCGAAAACCACAATTTGTGTCCGAACAGTAACTACCCGAGTAAAAGAAATTCAACATTTCGGATTTTCACATGTGATCCTTTCTGCGCATGTCTGAAAACGGGAAAAAACGGTGAGCATTGAACTATCTAATTAGCTCGTGTATTAGAGGCGCAATTACCACGCTTTTTCAGTTGAAGAGGGACGCGAGTGTAAAATTATATTGAACTATCTAATAAAGCCATGTTCCGAAAATTAGTATATAGATAGTGTGCGTCAAACCACTCACATGTGCATTATATGGAACTTGCAGAGAGTATTATATAATACTATGAGCGCAGACTTGGAAGTATTAATGTGGGCCTCTTCCAACATGTACAATGGGGCCGCACATTTTAGATGTTAACAGTGAAAAAAACGGGATGCTCTCCAGATATCCAAGATGGCGTCCAAAATGGCCGCCAAAACTGGTCAAATCTCATAAAATGACATAGCAATTAAATTGTATGGTGAAAGTATATTTTTAATAGTGAGATGTATGTAGTAGACCACTAAAAACTCATATCTAGACATTTTGCTTTGTTAACACGCCTAAATCCAAGATGTCCGCCAAAAGACCGCCAAAAATGGTAAAATTTCATATATTGGCATAATATAAACCAACATATATGTATGATCAGAGTATAGTTTTAACAATGGGATGTATGTGTTAGACCACTAGAAACTCATATCTAGTATTTTTACTTTGTTAACATACTTTATAACCAGAATGGCCGCCATATTAATAGCCAAAAGTGGTCAAAAGTGGTCAACATTTCTTAAAATAGCATAATATCATGAGCTGAAAATAATTTTAACGATGGGATGTATGTGTTAGACCATTAGTAACTCAACCCGTAATTTTGCTTTGTTAACATAGTTCAAAATCCAAAATGGCCCCCAAAATGGTTCCCGAAGTTGCTGCAAAAATTGTCAGAAAACCGTTTAAACACAAATGTACCAGTTAATGATGGACAGGTTTTTTTTTATTCGCTGGCTACGCGCGCATCGCGTTTATGATAATGTCATTCGGCGGAATATTGTAACCGACCTTTCAACGAGCTGTTCTTTAAGCTTTCATCTGCAATCTGGTACGAGGGAAAGTGGTTTGGTAGCGTTGGCTCCTTCGTACCAGTAACCAGATCAACGTTCAATTCAAAGGACTAGAATAATTAAGTCACGACACGACTCTTTTTAGTTGTAACATTCGCAATAATAATAATAGTAACCTTTTATTTACTTCCAAGTTCTCACGGTATCAATTGAATCACGGCACTTTACAAATCATGGACAGAGTTATTGACGCAACTGTCACTTAGCCTAGTTTGTCCAACACTCACTCTTTTTCTCCCTTCTCTAAAGTTCGTTCCCTGCATCTAAACATTCTACGACCATGATTGGCTGATTATACTGCGATTTAGCGTGACGCGCAAGCCAGATGTACAACGCTGGCTCTCAAAGTGCGCCCGCCCACGAGAGCAAATCTGCTCGAAGATTTGCTCTTAGGAGCAAATCTGCTCGAAGATTTGCTCGGGGAGCAAATATGCCCGCGCGCAGCATACACAAAGCAATGAAGAATGTATAATTAGTCAACCATGGTCAGGGGCGGACTGTGGCGATCGCCACATGGGCTGCTTGGATGATGAGGGGTAGTGTAGGGTCAGGCCGCTTCTTTTTTATGGCAAGTCTCCCGCCTTGACCGGCAATCACCGAGCGGCCCCATCTTACTCGAGGGGTAACTTTCGCCAAAATCGTACGTGGATGTGCCTGCCGGACCTCGAAAATTTGACTTTCTCTATACATATTTTCGGGCCAATTTTCCACCCATCAATATACCAATTTTGTTAGAATACACCCAATTTATGCCAATTGAGCGCTTTGTTCTGTGATGAAAACACCGGCCATCGCTAAAACCAATTTTTGCGAAAAAGCACCCCAAAAGGCAGGCACATAATTATACGCATACCATATCAATGTGAGAACCCCCCCCCCCCCCCCCGGTATAGCCTACTTATAGGCGCCTAACAAAAATTAAATCGGCTAAAACGTGAGCCTATCACTAAGGAATCGTGGTCAACTAATACTGGCCTCGGTATTTGTACATAGACAGTAAAAGGTCTATGATTTTGTATGTATTAAACTGGTTAGCACCCATACACGGGCTGCATTGCTTTGTATATTCAGCACACCTTGACAAAATCACTAAATCAGTCTAATCAACCCACAGCTATTCAGGCAATCTTTTCAAGAATGGATCCGAATCAAAGCAGTGCATAATTATATAGTGAATAATCGACTATCAGACAGTATAATATAAAAAAGACTAGGTTGCTGTGTAGCCTGTGTTACAGCAAAGATTCTTGTCATGAATGCATCTGCGGAGTAGTTATCAATCAGAAACAAAAAAAACAGGCGTGAAATTTGCTTCCTACCCTTCCTGGGTCACGCGCGTGAAAACACGCCCTCTTTAAAGATAACCTCGTTTTATTGCTAAGTTTCCAATCAATTAGTGTGATGTGGATTGCATGAACGGATGTTTGCAATTAAAGCGTCGATGTTAAATACAGCGGTTTTATTTCATAAAAAGAGTTCTATGTTCCAAGTTTGGGGTATTGTTTTGTAACAGTTTTGTTTACATTAGGCTTATGAATTTATACCATTTTAATTGCCATGTGTTTTTTAATTAAAGAGGAGCAATATGTTGTATTTCTAGAGTAACCTATGATCGAACGAAAATATGATCATATATTTTCATCTTCAGATATAGAAACACTCCTTTAAAGTTATCGAAAAAGTCCCACAGCTGATTTCCATTTCCACAAAAACACCATCGTTTTCAACGATTTTTGTCTCTACATAACTAAATATGGCATCTAGCTTGGTGACCAATATTCTTATGTCAGATGGCATGACTCCAAGTCAATTGAAGCGTCTGAAAGAGCATAAGTATAGCGCAGAGGGCCAATCTTTGTGCGAACCGGCCTTGCAGGTAATTTTATTTTCTCACAACAAATCTTAATCTCACACTGTCACTGTCAGACAGTCAATATTTATTAAATGTCATGTCATGTGTTGATCCGTATGGACACTTCAGGGCAGCCCTCAAATTAAGAACTGGAAAGGGCAATTCAATTACAGGCAATTTGATAGGGGCACCAAGACTATTATTTACTCTTCAATGGACAAGAATTCCTCATCCAGTCATCCAAATATGTTATTGTTACTCGCCAATCACATGAACTGAATTATTATAATGTCATCAGACCAAACAAAGACTGCTATATAGGTACTCACTGTACCCCCGGACAATTCTGACATGGAACGCCCTACCAGCCAGTACCGCAAAACAGCACCTGATGTGGCCGCTTTTAAAGCACTGATCAACGGCAGCAAAAACAATTTTTTAGATTAAATATATGCGCAGCAATGCATGACTGTACGTTGATACTGATAGCCACTTCCAGGCGATTTGTACAGTATACAACAAGACAAGACAAGAAGTTGAGGGCATCGAGGCAACTTAAGTGGGGCACCGACGGCAATTGCTGTATAAGCTTGGGCGATACAGCGACACCAAACAAATTACTAAATTGTGATATATTTCTCACAATTACAAATTTTATACAATCGAATCCTCGACCTCAGACCTGACATCCCGATGGCGATTCGCAGTATAGTATGAAAAGATAGCTGCTGACAATGCAGTCTGTGATACGATGTAAATAAGATTTTTATAAGCATATTTATTTGGCAGCAAATTGCATTATCTCAATCCATTTTTCCATGAAATATATGAAGAGGGAAGATTGACATGATTGTAAATTGTTTTCCACGATTCGTTTGTTTGTTTACACGGTAGGTCCGTACGGACACACACTTGGGTCCTGAAAGGGACCATGCATAACCCTAACGCTACTACGTCTCACAGTCACCTCACAGCCAGCACCACGTGGCTTGCGCGCGCACAAGTTCTATCTCCTGTAGCACTAAACTACGGGTATATATATATGGTCTCCGATTTCTTAGCCTGTGAAGCCCTCCCCCCGTGGCTGAGTGTTAGTATATCTCGCCTGTCACGCGGCCGACCCGGGTTCAACTCCCGGCGCCGGCGGACATAATTGTCCCCATTTTTTATTTAACCCCCTCCCCCTGTTCTTCGTTCCATCCCCACTGCCACGTTCTAGGGTTAGGGTTAAGCAAAATGCTCGGGCCAGGCTTAAAAAGCCTATTTAAGCATGCTGGCTAAATGAAATGAAAGTAAGAAAAGATGGACGAAAAGAATAAAGTTAAAAGAGCCACTCCCAACAAATAAAGTTAACAATTTTGCTGTGAGCCTTCGGACATGAGAAAAGAATAGTCTTGATCCAATCTCATCGCCACACAGGCTTGACGATTATCGATACTGAAAGTGAAACAGATTATGTTCGTACCGCCAAAGAAAACGCTTGTGACGCCACTTCATTTGCCATTTTGCAAACCCGGAGGTAAAATATCACCGTTTTCGAAGACAACAATGTAAACATTGAATCAGGGGTAGCATTAACCCCCGGATTGTGAGTTATTGACCCCCAACTTTTGGACATGTAGCCTATATGGTCGCTATGCCATGGCAACAAATATTTGTCACCCCAACTTTTGGGCCTTAATGCTACCCCTCCCCTGCATTGATTGAATACATTCACTAAATTGCAAGCGCACTCAGTAGACCGTAGATGAAGCTTACACAAGCCATTAGAATATTCTCGATTTCAGTGACATGTTTCGGTTCGTGAGTAGGGCCTAAAAGATTAGATAGCGGTTAAAACTTTGTAGACATCTAAATAAGTGGCAACGTAAATAAAATGTACTGTTGACAGTAAAGTATTAATAAATTATAATGATGGAATTTTCAGCCCAAATTCGCAGTTTACTTATTTGGTATTTAATCATTTTGGATAACTTTTTTTGGGATGTGGCGATTATCGCGATATTTTATCGTCCACGATTTACGATATGAATAAGACTGTCGATGCCCATGCTTACCTGGTCCTTGCCTCAAATTAGAAATCTTTGAGGGCACTCATTTCAAGACCAGGACACAAGGGCACCAGAGACCGCTATGGTAAATAATGCTTTGAAATTGAGGGCACCAAGGCCAAGTCAAAAGGGCATGGAGGCCATGGCCTCGGTGGCCTTCCTGTAATTTGAGCCCTGCCTGTTACCATGGTATGGTGTCAGTGAACAAGAAACATCTTATAGTCGCCATCTTACTGCCGATACTAAATTACGACTAGCTATGAAATGTTTGATCAAATCCTGATAATTTTTGAATCTAAAGGAAACAAAGACTGAAACACTTTATGAATGTTTTGAAAATGTTGTTTGGGCAGAATAAAAAAATGTAATGTAGGTAATATCAATATTTATTACGCAAATAATATAGGCCTTGTTTTATTACCTAATAACTAAAAACCAAAATATCAGGACAAACATCAGCATGCAGAAACTTGAACGTAAGCCAATCTGCCTTCAACACTTACTCTGACTGAGCTGATGATCGGCGTATTAAAGTAATGCTGCATGGCGATAGGAGAGTAAAGTTTGTGTGGCCATGTGGTAAGAGTAGCAAAAATATTTGTGGAATTTTTATTAGCTTAAAGTTACACCGCTGATTAACCACCGTGGGAACGTAGCTGGCCGCATGACAACAAGATTGTTTCTTTGATGGAGTTATGTCAATACCTATATACACTGGCACTTAAAAGTATTACCGCAGTGAATATATCCTAGAAATTCCATCTTCTATGAACAAACCATTGATGATTTTCACTAGTAATGACATTCTATGTCTGCATTATATAGTTCTTCTTCATAAATTCATGTTTGTTGTATGTTATGTTCATCAAATTTTCGACAAAACCCTATAAATTGAGACAAGTCTAAAGCTACACAGTGAAATCCCATAGACATTTGACTCATTATATATTCATGAGCTCATTATCGCCGTGTAACGCCATGGGATATCCTTACTTGCGAAAATCATCTCAAACAAATCATTAGTTTTACATTATTTTATACAATCTCAGCACGTATAGTTATTATGCCAGGACTTCCAATACTCATTAATACCTAGAACTCGGCTCATGTTTTGAAAAGGTTACTGGAATCTTCCAGAAAAGCTAATATTTCGAGACATAACTTTATTAAAGTTTTGGTTGTAGAAGGATAACTGTCGCGTACTGGGAACCAGCCATTTTTTTTTTTAAACTTGCAGCAGCAATTACAATGTTACATACAGGGGTATTCTGTCATATTGAAATGTGTGGATAGAACATGGGCTATATAAACACTTTGAACTGATGCACATGATATTTATACCAAGCACACAATGATTTTTTTCACACCATTGAGCATGTTGAGCTCGTCTTGGTGAATATGTCTGGTTAAATTGCAATCTTTGTATTTTTGGATTCAGAAAAATGTTCAACGTAGTGACACCCCCTTAGTGAGACGGCTTGTCAAGTCCGTTCAGAAAAATTTGAGACCAACCAAGCCTGACCTACGCTATTAGAAAATATTAATCACCGAATAAGTTTAGTTATCGCATGATCCAGCATACATTATTTTGAATTGACTTGTTCAACTCTTTTGTTAGACTTGAATCGATCACCCTTTTAGAGTATTCTTTTATGAATGAGAGTTGACTGTTATAATGTGAAAGATAGAGATATCGCCCAATTAACACATCTCACAATAAGTACGCGTTCGTCTAGTACGGTGGTGTATACATGTAATCTGTTGGGCTATGTTGCTTCACATAAATATGGCACAACTGAGAGACCGACTGACTGACCTTCGTAAAAATGTTACGGTGTCTGTCTTGCATGAATGCAAATCATTGTTGCGGTAATTTTAAAACCGGCTACATGTAGGCCTGTGTGCTGCCTCGCGTGAAATACAGACAATCTGCGTGGTTCTCTGTCGCATTTTCGAACACTGATTTTCAAACCAAAATATTTAAATTGTCTTTTAAATTTCAGGATTTTCTTGAAAATTCAAAATTACCTCCTCATCAAATTACCATGTTTTAGGCATTTATAAGTACTGGGCATCCTTTATAGGATATTGCATTTGTGAATTTAGCAAATTAATTGTTAAAGCACTGACTTCTTACAAAGAAGGTATAGGTAAGAGAGGATTTTCCCATAGCGTTACAATGGCGATAATGAGCTCATGAATATATAATGAGGCAAATGTCTATGGGATTTCACTGTGTAGCTTTAGACTGGTCTCAATTTATAGGGTTTAGTCGAAAATCTGATGAACACAACATACAACAAACATGAATTTATGAAGAACAACTATGTAATGCAGACATACACTGTTGTTACTAGTGAAAATAATCAATAGTTTGTTCATAGAAGATGGAATTTCTAGGGTATGTTCACTGCGGTAATACTTTTGAGTGCCAGTGTATACATACATAGAGCTTGATAGTTAATAACTTTTAATTTTATATTTTATTTACTTAATTGGAAGTTAAATTGTTTTAAAAGATTAATTAGGATAGCTATTAATTCTTTATTCGAATAGCGCCTCCTCTGGGTATGTTTTTAATTTCCTAGACTATAATTTGATATAATACAGCATATTGCAACTTGGGATGCACATTTTTAGAGTTTTCCCATAGACTTTCTATCTTCTATGGTACCATGCCCTCACAACTTCCACTCTGCATGCTTGTTAGCATAATTGATCATGTAACATTATTAAGCATCAAAGGTGAATCCTGGATTTGGTGTCAAATGAAAGAGGAAAAATTAGGCTTTGCAAAAGACCAACATGAAGGGTGTAGGTATTCATCTTCATTTTGAAATACCATCATTTCATATTTTTAAAAAAATGGCACAACTCCACCCTATTGATGAGGTTGCTTTGTTCTAAAAGAAGGTCATGCATCTTACTATGCTATGTCTGCATCTGCACTGGATCTGTGTTTTTTGTAGTAAAGATTGTCTAGCCTGGTGTGTTTTCCCCAAATCTCTGTACTACCAAAGACTTTACACATATGCCTTGGTACTACCTACCCAGTACCCACTCACTGGCTGCTAGTGCTGGGACCACGGGCAACTGTGTACACAACGAACCACCACTACACATATAGAAAATTCACTACATAAATAAATGAAAGAAAAAACAACTTACCTGTTTTTCAGCATTATAAATTGCTGAAGTCAATATTTCACAAAAATATGCGTCATCAGTCTTAAAATAAGTTTAAATTCCAATGCTACTTCATTAAATTATCATTTCCATACACTGTACATCTTTGATTGATCGTACCAATTGCGAACTTGGACAGGGAAATACCTTTTACCGATGTAAACAATTTTTGGTTACCATATGTTATTTTTCCGTCGTGCGGTAAAATTGGTACCACCCATGATTGGAGATCGCATATAGATGAGGTAATGCATAATGCTGCCGCCAGCGGTTGATGATATAAAGAATAGACTAAGACTCTGCCGCCATCTACATTTTGTCATCACTGTACCATACGGTAATGTTCAAGATCGACTGGGGGATGTAACATTTTTATGAAGTCGTAAAATTCAGCAGTCATGTATACTGGTCTTACGTGGCCGAAATACTGCTTCTGTTTTTTGTAAATTTCATAATCTTGTACACGTGTACACGAACGAAACACTGCCCGTGTACACGGATAGTAAATTACACGCGAACTCCCAGTACTACTGACTGCCCCTCTACACTGATTGACCCATCAGAGAGACTTGACAGAAGGCTAATTGATTACATATCACTTAAACCGACCCCTGCACATCCCCAGCATTACTGACTGCCCCTCTACACTGATTGACCCATCAGAGAGACTTGACAGAAGGCTAATTGATTACATCACTTAAACCGACCCCTGCACATCCCCAGCATTACTGACTGCCCCTCTACACTGATTGACCCATCAGAGAGACTTGACAGAAGGCTAATTGATTACATATCACTTAAACCGACCCCTGCACATCCCCAGCATTACTGACTGCCCCTCTACACTGATTGACCCATCAGAGAGACTTGACAGAAGGCTAATTGATAACATATCACTTAAACCGACCCCTGCACATCCCCAGCATTACTGACTGCCCCTCTACACTGATTGACCCATCAGAGAGACTTGACAGAAGGCTAATTGATTACATATCACTTAAACCGACCCCTGCACATCCCCAGCATTACTGACTGCCCCTCTACACTGATTGACCCATCAGAGAGACTTGACAGAAGGCTAATTGATTACATATCACTTAAACACACCCCTGCACATCCCCAGAATTTCATGCTGAGAAATGTCCTTGCATATTTTGCACTATGAATGTTGGACTGTGATTTGGCTGGCCTTGAAAATGTGGTTCAGAGTGCAGACCAATTAGCTTTTGATCAAGGCCTTATTGCCAGGGAACTTTTATAGGGTATGTCTAGGGTAAATATTTTCAAACCGTGTACAGCAACAGCAGTGGTATGCAGTGATTTCACTGGGTAAAAGCCTTGATGGTGAAAACCAAAATGATGTCCAAAATTTGTGCTAGAGCAGTGTTTTATTTTTGTTAACAGTAAAAAAGTGTAATTTCCAACATTTGTCACTATTTGAGTAAAATGTTCAAGAGTGGAAATCATAAGTAAAAAGGTATTTAAACCTCTGTATTGGGTGAGTGAAAACACTGTGCATGGATTCATTTTTGCAATAAGGTTTTTGTAAGTCAGGCTTCACAAGACATCACATGGCTCCATACTTTAAGGTTGTGAAAATTGTATACTGTTTTAATTGTATAATTGTTCGATTTTCAAAGTGAATACGAAAAATAATAGAAAAAGCCTTATGGATGATTGTTTTGTTGTTACTTTTTAAGCAGTGAGCACTCTTCATTGTACGCAGAACCCTCTAAGTCTTGCCCTCAACTCAGGGGTAGAATTTCGTAACCAACCGCGAGAATCTGTTCGGATTCTCGCGGAGGGATTTTGCGAGAATCCATGGATTCTCGCCAATTTTGAGAATCTATGGATTATTGCGAAATTAATTGAAATAATATAAAGAATATGGCTATAAGCTTGCACAACTTCCAAATTCGGCATGTTTGTTGAATAAGGGTCAAATACCAGTCTTCTAAGGTCCTGTTTTGGACTTTAGAAGAAAAAAAAGTGGTTTTTTTTGCGCGCGAATCCACATGGATTCCCGCGGTAGTGATTTTGCGCGAATCTTCACGCGAATTGATTCGCGGCGAAATTCTACCCCTGCAACTAACTATGGGGGGAAAATGCAATCACAGTTGTCATAATATTTAATAATCAATCTATTGTCAGTATGTATGAACTCTTCTTTTTTTTCCTCTCTGATTAAATAGGTTTTCTGGCGATGGCTGGTTGAGCAGGTTCCACGGACTGTTGCGCCTAATGCTATTACCCTCTTTGGCCTGTCCTTCAATATAGTCAGTGCACTTATACTCATGTATTATTCTCCAACGGCCACAGAAGAGGTAAGTCTGGACAACTTTGAATTAAACTTTTAAGAGTTGGAAATTTAATGAGAATCAGAGAATCAGTTATACAATTTAAAAACATTAAAACATTTATAGAGAATTGGCTATGAGGTATGCGATTTAAAACAAACATTATTGGCCATGATTAATTTAAGTTTCCAAATTATGCATATATCATTTTCATGTTGATTCAAGCTTACTGAGAACCACAGCACTAAAAGACTATTTCACATACCAATGCGCGCAGGTTTCTGATACATACCTTTTATTGTTGCCTAAATGACAATTTGACCACCTGTTTATTAGGGCTGTCATCGACATGGACGATGTCGACATTATGTCGATATCGGCTATTATCCCGACATGTCGATATCAACTTTGGGATGTCGATATAATTGACAATAAACGTCCGTAATGATTTGAGAAAAAAATAATTGGCAAAGTGATTTTTGTAAATGACAATCGGCAAGAGTTGTGAAAAAAACCAATATCCAACAATAGCAAACCGTTAAAAAAGTAATCATGCTAGTTCCCCCCTCACCACTTGCTCCATCGCATATTTTGCAATGCCATATTTCGTTCAGGAAGCAATTTATGATTTTGCGATGGTTCCCGTGTTATCTTTGGTAATGGCGGAAAAACGATTTTGTATGCACATGTATTTTCAATACATAATTTCCCTTCATAGCGGTGGCTGGCGGCGTCAGGCTCCTTTATTAACATGAAGTATAGCGAGCTAATGGGCAATATGGATTGGTGAATTCACGATTAAAACGTTGCATATATACAGACAGATAAGTTTGTTTGTTTTGCAAAATAGTAGCCTAGCCTCGTTATTTGTGTTGTACTTATATCGACCGCAAGTTTGACGTTGTTTCAAAATGATTTTGTAATAAAAGAATGTAGAAAATCGGCAAATTAATGATCGTGGCGTATTATACAAAGGTTTTTTAACTTGTGTACATTGACTTAGCGATATTTTCGATCTGCGATAATATTCTATACTATCGCGGACATTAATTTGCGGGAAAATCGGCTTGGTATTTGGATCATAATATGTCGACATCATGTCGATATCGAGATTCTAAAATAGCGACATGTCGACATGAAAAAAAGATCTCGATAACAGCACTACTGTTTATACTTTCAGGCTCCAGCATGGGCATACTTATTTACAGCTTTTAGTCTATTTGCATACCAATCATTGGATGCTATCGACGGCAAACAAGCTAGAAGAACCAACAGTAGCACACCGTTAGGGGAACTTTTTGATCATGGGTGCGATGCTGTCTCCATAAGTAAGTACCAGACCCTATGATTTGTTTTAGTCAGTTATCCTAGCATTTGAAGCTTTTAACATTGACGAGGGCATAACACTTCCAGTTCATCAAACTCTTTATTATCAATATGCTACTTGCACGCAATGGCCATTTTGAAACAAAAGCAAGGCTCTTCCCTCTTATCAGCGCGCCCAACCGCGTCCAGCGATGCACAAACCTGCGTGAAACCACCGACGCAGTGTGGTGTGATACTAGTGCGTGATGGGAGAGCCTCGCTTTCAAGCTTCAATAAGGTGTTGCCATATAAGGTGTCACCATCTTACCCTGAAAGTAGCGTATATAGAGGCATCCTATCAAAGTTGTCAAAAAGTGTCTATTTTGGAACTGAACTTATTTGTTTTCAAAATTATTGGGTCATTGACTTAAAAGAATTAAGCATCTGAACTTATTAGATCAACTGGCAATGCTGGCTGCTGGTGACCTCATTACCATATATCCCAGGGAAAGGTCAAATATGTTATCATACCTATTACCAACTTCTGCTTTCCACTGGCAAATGATATCAGCCAGAACTGTGCATGTCGAAAGACTGCTTTTTCTTATCAGAATGAACCACTATTGTCCTTCAAAATGAAGGATAAAAGGCGGCTAAATTCCAGGGAACTCTTCACCGG
>CM069442.1:58279713-58460514 GCA_035610835.1 Ophiura sarsii
GATTATGTTGGGGGTTATTCAACCCAAATAGTCAAATAGAAGGTAAAATTGTACATATATACATGTACTGTGCGATTTTTTTTTTGACCGTGCGAAATTTTTTGACATCTACCCCCCCCCCCCCCCCCCCCCCCCCCCACTTACGTGAAATTCACGAGTTGGTGACTGCAAAAAAAATTGGGGCAACCTTTTACGAAAATTTCAGAAATCTTGCCCCCCTGAAAAAAATCCTAGCTACGCCACTGGACCCAAGTAACTTTAGAGGTTAAAACCTTCCGTACTTTATGGGTTGAAATCATGTGTGACAGGCTCTGGACCTACATGTAAATACTATGATCTCCAAATATTTACTTTTGTGCCATTTTTGTTTTAATAATTTTGTTTTACAAATTGGATTTATATTTTCACTACCAAAGCACTTGATGGATGAACAATTTAGAAGTGTCAGTTTGTGGTTCTACCTTGCATATATAATACAGTGTATTGATCTCAGATTAAATGGCACCTTTATTGATGGCCAGCCAGTATGGTCGGCCAGTGGTGTTAGGTCAGATTGCTTCATCTGTAAAAGCAGACATTTTCACGCTAATTATATTTTTGCGCTTTTTATGCTCGAATTAGCTACAGCGAAAATAATAGCACGCAAATGTATTTCTTTTGCATAGGTCTATGTGATGAAGCTACAAATTGTGAATTTAAAAGCATGCACAACGGTTAAAAATAGACAAGCGCAAACATTATCACTTTTACAGTATTTCGCACCTGTAGAACCCTAGATGTTAATGATTTAATGGGGTTGACCACATCCTGGGTTAAACATTTCTAATGACAAATATATTGTTTTATTTAACATGTCATTGTTAATGATAGTCCTGGCCTGGTCTCAGCTATATTAGTTTGGTGGTCCCTAACCTTATTAACCCTAACTCTACTACACCACACAGCAAATGTGCGGAGAAAATGTTTTTATAACCCAGCGTGCAGGTTTTTGGGCTACAAAACGGACCCAGGCTATATAACGAGTTGAATATACTCGCCGAGTGTCGACTGGCAGCCGTGGTGTAGGGGCTAGGATCTGGGCCCTGGTGCTGGAGGTCCGTGGTTCAAATCCGGGGGGGGGGGGGGGGTGACCTTTCTGGTGAATTTTGGGGGTCGGAAAAGAAATCTTTTGCTGTGTAGTGATCTAGAGTTAGGGTTAATGTTTCATAGGAATCAATGATTGCATCAACAATCAGTTATTGCATTCATCAAAGACATCAAAATATGTGTATAACAATTTTTCAGATTAGATGTCGCGAAACTATTGAAAAAAATATGATTGGAGGAAAATTGCTTAATAGGCAGTTGGTGTCCCACCACAGTGGCACAAACTTTCATTGTTTGTAACTTATTTTGTTTATATTGTTTGTTATATTTTCAGCTTTCGTAGCCATATCCTGTGGCGTTTCTCTTCAACTTGGCATGTGCCCAAATGCATTCTTTGGTCTCGTCATGGTATCAATGTTCATGTTCTACGCAGCACACTGGCAGACATACGTTTCTGGAACACTCAAATTTAATGAGTAAGTATTTTTCATTGGAATTTTGTATTTTTGCTTGCAGATTTTTCTTTGTCCTGTGTTTTGCTATGTACATGAATGTGCATGTAACAATGACAGCCCTCCACCAAATCTAATACTTTGCAAGGTCAGTCAAAAAAAACTGCAATAGAAAGTGGAAAGAAGCTATTTTGTTTTCAAAACCAAGGTGAAGTTTGTAAAATTTTAAATGTTATAAGAATAACCTATTTGTTGCTAACTTCATGTGAAAAAAATGAAGTCAATACCATTTTCCGTTTGCCTTTGGTGAACCTTTTTACCCATGCACCCGTTTCACATGTTTGTCTACGAGGCACCCAAAACATTAATTAGATCGCAAAATGTGTTTCCCATTCACAATTTAAAACTTGAGTAAATTTGGGATGCTATTGGAATCGAATGCTCCCTTTCTTGTCTACATTGGAGTAATATAATCAATTTAACTCACCCATGCTATGGAATACTTGCTTATAATGTTCTTAATTTGAATACAAATATGAAATTATTCCAATTTTTTGTTGGTGGGATGTTCAAATGTGAGAATGTAATGGGTGCAGTTTTAATTAAAAATTACTATGCTTCATGGACAACACATACATTGGGTTGTGCAGCAAAAAGGTTAACCAAATACAAATTTAAGGAAATTGTGATTGACTTCATTTTTCACACAAAGTTTGGAACCAAATTTCAACTTTTGAAAACAAGATGGCTTCTTATAAAACTTTCACTATTAGATGGCTTTTTCCCACTATTATTAGCCTAGTGCATGTTTTTTTACTCATCCTATGTAGAGAGAGGAATGTTTTGTTTGCCTGCCAAATGATAGTTATTGAATTTTAAGTTATCATTGTATTGTAAGATGTACTACAAATATTGGTGCTTTTTTAATTGTAGTTCTCGTAATGTATTGAATTTTAATTTTATATGCAGACTTGATGTGACAGAAGGACAGCTGTTATTTTGTATGATCTACATTGCTACTGGAGTGTTGGGTCCAGCTTTTTGGTCATTAAAAGTAAGTGTACCCATCACTATGTAATTCACCACCTTTTTGAGTTTGTGATACATTGTAAGTGAGAACTAAGCGCACTTTTCCTGATTGAAGATTATCACTCATCATAATCATTGATTATCCACAGATGGTATGCAAGAAGCTATGGCAACATATTTGCCCCAGACTTTCCTTCCTTTCACACCTGAGTTGGTGAAACTTTGATGGATCTTATAGGACAATAGATCCCTTACCTTCCAAAGTACCATATGAATGCCAGGGATTAGCTTACTTTTCCTCTGATTTGACTTTAATTGCTTTTAGAGATCACATTAAATAGGGTTGCTTTAAGATTGCATACTTTCTTTCTGAAAGCACCTCGGAATTAACCCAGGTGCTTATGCCTACCAGACAGTGCCCATTCTGACAGTCAGTCAGGTTTTTTTCTCCAAATAACAGTCTCTGTATGTAATTAATACCAATGTATATGTGCTTCACTCAAAACATATTTCCCTCAGTCATAGATCAGGCCAGGTCATCAATGATCAGTGAAACCGTTCCAAGTATTTATTCAAAACCCCATGCTAAATCTTGCACCACCTTCACTACAGCCAAACAACCTTGAACATTTTGAAGAACTGCAAAATACTTGCTCAATAGGAATTGTTAACCTTCTTTATCTAAATTCACTCATGTGAATATTTTGGTTTTGGTTTCGATTTCTTATTACTTACAAATGTAGCAAATTTCCTGGCAAATTTCCAAGGCCAAGTTGAGATTCAATTGTTATGTTTTAGTTATATTCTGCGTAGTCTCTGTATTTGTCTTGTCTTGTTTTGCTTGTATGTTGTTTTTGTTTTGTTTTTTCATCTAGTCTACATTAATTTCTTGTTTTAAGGGTCCCCATATTATACGCCCGCTGTCAGGATTTCTTTTGGGGCTCCTAGCCTCCTTCTCATATTGTGTTATTATTATATTTTCTGTATACATATTGCTGAATAAATTGAATTGAATTGCAATTATATTTTTTACAATACTATTTTCTGGATAAATGCCAAAAACAGAACCCCTCCAAAATTGCTTTAAATAATAATTACAATAATACATTACATTAATAAAGCGCATACAGCAAAACAAGATTCAGAGCGCTGTACATAATGGTAAGCTCGTTCTATACACTGTAGCATTGTTGAAATGACTGTGTTACTGATTGATATACTGACTTTCATTCCATTGGGTCTGTCCATTGTTTAAATTAAATGTTTGAAACATTTTAAGACAGCCCGCCAGATTGTGTCATGGGATAGACTGGGCGAGCGCACTGTACCATTTGATACCAATGTAGGGATTGTAGTGTGTAGAATGGTTAGGGTTTATGCTAATATATATTTAATTATCAATGCATCTTTTGATGAACTATTTATTAAGTTATTAATTATCGTTTTTATGATGTAAAAAACGGATAAGCCTTTATAGGCACATACTAAATGAAACTGAAAAAAGTAAGTATCAAAAATGTAAAATACATTTTAGAACTCATATTTACCAACCAAAAGAAAGTTGATATTTGTTTCAATCTTAGTACAGTGTTTGTTCCTATACATCATTTAAGTTTTTGTTCCAAATCTTAACCGTTATGATTATTCCTTTGGATATTTATTTCTTCCTACACAGTTACCTATACTTGGAGTAGAATTCAAAATCTTAGCTTTTATTTTTGGATTGCTATCATCGGGTCTAGCTTTCAAAAACTACATCAGTGTTATATTTGGTGGCGGAGGAAAAGGAAAGGATGGCTCTACAGTAGCTGTAAGTTATTCCCGTTGCTCAAAAGTTTTATTTACTGCCGACCTTCTCCATTATCATCACAAAGAGAGATAAATGTAGGGCCAGAATTGTAGTTCTGACATTTTATTTTCCTCTTTTATATATGCATTACCTCAATCAAAATTGAGTTTCAAGTTGTGCGTTCAATGGTAATATACAGGGGCGACCCCAGCTTCTTAAGTTTGGGGTGAAATCTTTAGAGTCTTAGCAATTACAGGGTGGGTGCCAGGGCCCGCTTAAGGCCCTTGGTGGGGTTCAGGGGTTGGGTTTTAGAATGTCTGAATGGCCTAGAAAGGCTCTCCTTGCTTTAAATATGTACATAACTTTGTTATAAAACTTAGACTTGGTTCAGAGACAGAAAAAACGAGAGACACAAATAAGTAAATGAGAGACAGTAATAACAGACCCCCCCCCCCCCCCCCCCCCCCCCCCCCTGGGTTCGCCAAATGACTTATTCTGCCATGGCCACCTAATTGCTCAAGTTTCCTATTAAATGTTTAAAACAAATTAAGTAGTTTGTAATCACAACTTCAAACTACTGGTGATCTGGCTTAATATTGATATAGATTTGAACAACTAGCCTGATAGAAACCATTTTTTCTAACCCACAATAACAATCATTGTTTCACTTATATTCCAGGACACCAGCGTGCTATCACCACTCTTCCACATCAGTGCTATAATTGTCATGGCAACATTGATCAAATTCAAATCTCCCAGTAGAATCTTTGAAAATGCACAGTGTCTATATCTACTCATGTTTGGCATGGTGGCCGCTAAAGTTACTAGTAAACTGGTGGTAAGTGATTGCAGACATCAAGTTTGGATGAAAATGAAACAATTCTTGATTGATACAGGTTGAACATAGTATTGTAATTAACAAATGTTAATTATTCATTAACAAGTATGTAAAACCATTCATAACAAGTGATACATTGTAAAATGAATGTTCATATTCACACAAACATTCAATACATAAGAATGCTGCGAATAATTGGTTTTGGTTCAGGAACCAATATCGAATTAGTTACAGATCGATGCAGGCACCCAATATTGAATTTTATATCAACATTTTTAATATTTGAAAATGAGGGCGTTTAGGGACATAACTGAAAATATGCCCCGTTTAAATATAAGGAAATGTGACCCATCGTGAGTTAATGAGAGACAATGAGGGATATATGAATATTGAGTTATTTATATCATGGTAATATATAAGTTAAGGGGGCTGTGCACCTTCAGGTACAGCCTCCGTAAAACTGCCGTAACTTCTTTATTATTCATTAAATCTATATAAAAGTATACATTTTCTTGCAGAAAAGGGTTCAATGAATCCAACCATGATCATGAAATTGACCATTTTGGGAGAAAATTATAAAAAACACGTTTTTTGACCCATTTTAGGTTTGGAAAAGATAACTCAAAATATATTTTGTTAAATTTTATCATACTAGTTTAATTATATTCCTCATGCAATTCCCTAGGAATCGGTTGTTTTTTTAAATTTTTACTTTATTATTTTTTTAATTATCGAACAAAAAGTGCCAAAAAATATGATTTTTTACCAAAAAACGTGATTTTCACGATTTTGGAGGTTAAAAAACAGGGTTTTTTGGCACTTTTTGGTCTGTAATTCAAAAAATAATAAAGTAAAAATTAAAAAAAAAGATTCCTAGGGAATTGCATGAGGAATATAATAAAACTAGTATGACAAAATTTAACAAAATATATTTTGAGTTATCTTTTCCAAACCTAAAATGGGTCAAAAAACATGTTTTTTATAATTTTCTCCAAAATGGTCAATTTCATGATCATAGTTGGATTCATTGAACCCTTTCCTGCAAAAAAATGTATACTTTTATTAAGATTAAATGAATAATGAAGAAGTTACGGCAGTTTTACGGAGGCTATGCGAAGGTGCACATCCCCCTTAAGGGACATTTTGGTACCAAAATCAATATTATATCACTGAAATCACTGTCGCAAAACAGCAAACACAAATCAAGTTATGGCCATTTAAAGTTTGGTTTCGTCAACAAATTAATGCAGTAAATGAAAATCAAATACCTCAAATTGTAGTTTAACTCTTTATTTTCATGAATTTTAATATTTGGTTGGATGCAACAAGGTGTATCAAAGATTAAGAAATAGGAGTTTTTATAAATTTGACTTATTATGACCTTGTCCCACATTTGTGCTCTTAACTCAAATTATCTACGCCGCATGCGCCTCATTTACAAATACTTACATTTTTTAAAGAATTTGTAATGCCATTTCCAAGCCCTAGTATACATGAAAGTTTGGAAACAATTATGACAAAAAGCAAGAAAATATTAATACCATATTATCCCTATTAAGCGCCAGGGCAGTTAGCAAAGTCATTTTGGGTGGGTGCTTATTATGATACCTTTGCAAAACTCATTTATCGTACTAAATAAAATGTACAAGTGGTCATTTGAAGATGCTGACCATTTGATGGTCATTTGAAGATGCTGACCATTTGATGGTCATTTGAGGACCATTTCATGTACTAAATGAAATATATGTACAAGTGGTCATTTGAGGATGCTGACCATTTGAAAAGGTGGTCGCTTATAAGGGATTGTTTGTTGGTAGTCATTGAGAAAAACAGGGGTGGGCGCTTATAAGGTCCTGGGCGCTTAATAGGGATAATACGGTACTCTAAAATATTACCCTCTCCACCTTGATATCCATACCCATTTCATGTTGGCTAAACCTTGGTGCTTTATATTATAAACAGCACTGAAGCATTTTATCTTGTACTGACAAGTAGCCTGATTACAAAGTAAAATGTCAATAATGATAACAGATAACAATCATTGTTTGAACTTGATTATGCATACATATAATAGGACACTAGGGGCATTGAACTTAATTAGATCAATATTGGGTTGATTTGAAATATCAAGCGATTGTTATTATTTGAGATTATAATTCAGTTGACTGGAACAAAACCCTTAATTCTATTATTTATTTTATTTTATTTTTTAAAATGATTATTTTGTATTCATTTGTTTGATTGATTTATGCATTTAAATAATTATGATTGCTACAAATAAATAACCCTGGAATATCTGATGATCGAATCTCTTGAAACCATGAGCATGGTACTCTACAGTCTGCAACAAATATTTAGTCTTTTTATATCATATAATTATCGTTGGCGTTCAGCAGAAAGATCGATATCAATGCTCTTATTTACCATATGTATCTGAACGAGTGTATGCATGCATCTTCCCATCAAACCGATTTCCTAAGGCCACACAAAAATACCCTGTTCTAAAGGTCCGACCAACAACAAAAAAACAAAATTAGGGGAAAAAAGAGAAAAATCTCAAATATCTTTTTGAATTTTTTAAAACAAATTTGTGAAATTGTTGACTTTTTTTTAAAATTTCAAAAATTGTTGAAGATTCACCCCAAATTCCTGAAATTTTGGTAAAAAACAACAACAAAATGCCCGGGGAAAAAAGAGAAAAAATCTCAAATATCTTTTTGGATTTCTAACAAAAGATTTGTGAAGTTGTTGACGTTTTTTGAGAATTTCAAAAATGGTTGAAATTTCACCTAAAATTCCTGAAATTTTGGCAAAAAAACAACGACAAAATGCCCGACCGACCCTACAAATTGTTAATTTTAGTACCATTATTTTATGGTTGTATTGATCTACACAAACTATAAAAAACAATAAGGATTTAAATGCAATGAAATAAAATAAAAAGTATAAAAAGAATGAAGTAACATAATGTTCCCCATTAAATAATCATTGGCATTACATTTGGATGGAGAATCAGAACAATAAGCAGGGATGGAAGGAAGTATAGGAGGAAGGTTGCATGACATGCACAAATTGTACCAATGGGTCATTTAATTACGGAGCTACACCTAATGAGGAGTGGTGATCAAGCCGCATAGTCGGATGCATTCGAATCTGCCAGGTCAAAGCCACATCTAGTCTCACCAATTAGCAATAACTGTATTTAAAAAATCTCCCGTATAACATGGTTTAATTTAATTGAATGCTGGTTTGGTGAATTTAAATGTCAATTGATGAAAAAGAAAACTTATGTATTAATTTTTGTTACGTACGGTGTGCAACATACAAATAATTTTATACCAAAATACAATTTAAAGCCAACATGTTAACACAAATGTATTAAAACAATAAAACAAATCAATGTGACGTGTTCACAAGAGACAATGAAACAAATACAGGCAAGACGAGAGGCAAGACAAAATCATTTACGAGGAAGTAGGGCACATTAAATAAATCCTTTCCATTTGCTTCCAATTGTTTACTTGTTTTGTGTTATAGAAATAGCTTTTATCATCTTTAATCTTTGAGTCAATAATACATTGTAATATACATTGTAATATGTTTTAAAAATAAAACTTATTAAGCTGGAATCACAATAACAGGTCAACTGTGTTTGAAAAAGATTGCACCTCTTATCAAATTGGCCACGCATCCGTCAAATTAGCAGCATATAAACAATTTGAATTTGTGAAAATGAAGCTGAAAGCTTATTTCACGGAAAAAAACACGTAATATATGTCAAAAGCCAGAGTTCTTGGGAAATTGAATACACATAATACTAAATTGACTTATCAGAGTGCAAAATTTGCCGGGAAAACTTTTATATACTTTGTCCTTGTTTTTTGGTATACACATGTAACGTGGCACCGCTGCCACCATTGTAATGTGGCACTTCTACTGACACCATTGTAACGTGGTACTTATACTACTTTTATACATACACGTAGATAAAGATGAAACAGCTCTCCAATAATATAGTTCAAATCATTTTATTATGAAGACATAGACGATATCGGCCGATACATAATTTAACATAGAAAACTGAAAACTAGACGATACATGATTACAACGAAGTGGACAGCATAACACTCAGGAACGAAAGAGAATGTTTACATGCTGCATTGACCTTTTTAATGCTTTTCGGTAAACGTGTCACCCGCTTGGCGTTCTGTGATTGGACCAACGATCGACCTGAACCGACCTGACTTGGAATCACAGACGCGTCAAGCAAACAAGAAGTTCCCTCAAAAGCAAATGCATCCTACAAGTTAGCATCCTACACACATAAAAGTATCCATGTCATCTGAACTATCTGTACCATGCATGTTATTATACTTTTCTATGTATTTTCATTTACAGGTTGCACACATGAGTAAAAGTGGTATGAAATTTTTGGATTCTTCCTTCATTGGTCCAGGGTTGCTATTCATTAATCAGTATCTTGATGCGCCAGTATCAGAGTACATTGTCCTGTGGATAGCTATGGTAAGTCATTTAGTCAAGTGTGAGGGCTAAATATGATAGAGGCATAAACAAAATGTAACATAACATCTCAATAAGATACTCAAGAGCGTGTGTGGTCCAGCGGATTGAAGCAGGTTTCACGATCATAGGGTTGTGAGTTTGAGCCCCGCTGCGGTCAACGTGTTTGCCCTTGAGCAAAACTTAGTCTCAATTGTCTCGTAGTTAGGAAAGTCACGTAAAGCCGTTTGGTCACGTGTATTCAGACTCTTCACCCTGAAACACGTTAAAAATAGTCAGTCTTTATCGTTAAGAATAGGGGATCATCCCGGGTCTGTTACCTCTTCATAGAACCCTAATCCTATATGAGGCAGCCAGTTGCAGCGCTCGTGGTAGTCACTTTCACGGCCCTCATGGCGGTTCAATGGCGCTTTGATCATCTCCTGGAAAAGTGCCTTATAAATATTGAGTATTGTTGTTATTATTAATAACACATCAAAATGTGCAGGTGCCTTTTGTTGTAATCACAAGAAGTTGATTAAAATTGACAATATATATGCAATTTTAAAATGACAACCTATAATGTTTTGTGAGATCGAACTAATTATTATAGAAAATAAAAAGGTTTAGGGTAAACTATGCATTTGTGAATCCTTCATTCATACCACTAATATGAGGTGGGGGTGTGTTGTGTGTTTCAAAAAAATAAATGGGCCATTTACCATTTACCCTAAATCATGTAACCTACCACTTCATCATAACCATCATTCATTTTAGGAGTGTTTTGTAGTATTAGGAACCCCCAGTAACAGTGCACAGCCACCCCCCCCTCATGTAATACCACTTAAAGTTATGTTACTGAGATCACACAAATTGTTCAGATTTTCGTAGTGTCCGAAAATTGTGTCTGTACAAAGTGTAACCACCCAGTGACATTAAGCCAGCAATTATTTTAAAACACATAAACATGAAGAATGTAATGTATAACTCTATTTATGTTCAATATTTTTCGTTTCACAGATCTACAGTACCTTTGATTTAATTCGATACGCAACGGTAGTGTGCAACCAAATATGCGAACACTTAAATATTTATTGTTTTGATATCGTAAACAAAAGACCTGTCAGCGAGTCACCATCACCGTGGTCATCCAGGCTCAGAAGCCGTCACCACGATGTGACCAGCTAAAGTAGATCAACAATAAATGTAAGATGTTTGTCGTCCTCATTCATTTGTCTCTATTGAATACATTGTTTACTATTGTGTAGTATTTTATATGTTATGTAAATTACTTGGTATTGTTATAATAGATTGTCATATATTGAATTGCTGCTTTGTAATGTTTGAAATAGAAAAGCGTGTTATATGCTTAGAAAAGTGGGATTGAAAAAAAATTGAAGGCAAAATATCTGAGTACCTAGGGACTTTATTGTACTATTTTAATAATTCAGCAAACAATTTTGGAATAGCGTACTGCGTAAACAAGTCCAAGTAGAGTGTGCTGAATATGCTGCGTAATGCGTACATGCTCACGCAGAATGCTGCGTGTAAGCTTGAAAATATGTGCAAATCCCCACGCAAAGCGCTATACACTCAATCGTGTATCTCATAGCTGCGTATACACAAGCGGGAAATTGTTCGTTCAATAATTAATCAGACTATACCTAAAATGTAAATGTAGTGCCAACCTAATTCAATCAGTGTTCAATAAACTTGAAACCCTAATTCATTGACAATGTGTCAACAATGGATTAAAATGTGTTTATTTTGTTTTTTCTTCATACCTATAATGTGTATTTATTCCCCCAAGTGATAATTTCAGATAAATCTGATGCCAATATTCTGAATGCTCAGAATGAAAATGAGGAATATGAGAACCTGACTTAACAACAGTTTTCATGAGATGAGCCACCTATTAATTTGATGTCACATTTTCATATGCTTAGGCTTACAGTTGCCCATTTTTTGCATCTTTCATTTGTGACCTCAAATGCTCCCCTCTTTGTTTTTGTAAAAATAAACATGATGTGACCCACTCTAACAAAACCAGGAATATGTTGATTGGATAGTAGGGATTTATTGCAGATTTCAACACTTTGAGTTTTTACTTATTTTTCATAAGGTCCACAGGCAACATGGTTATACCAAGTTCTCATAAGGCCAGTTGTGTACTGATAGAAGCTCATTGACAAATGTAAAATAACTCCCACAGATGCAATTATCATACAAAGATTCAGTATGGAATTAAACTTGCTACACAAGCCATGTAAGTCTCAAAAAGACACAAGAATGTGTTCAACTCAAAATGTCTATTATGCCCAAAAACTGCAGAAAAAAGACAACACTCAAAAACCATTCTGCTGAAGTATTTCACTTTAACCAATCTTTGGGATGATGTGACTATAAATGCTGCAAAACCAACTCAAAACATACTATTCTTCATTCATCTAACTCTGTGCAGTAACGTCAGAGCATTTTCCAGTGATCAACACAGCATTTACATGCAGGTGCTGGATTTTGTCTATGATTGTATGGGTATAAGCAGTTCATACTGTGTGCAATATGCTCTGACATTACTGCATAGAATCAAAACAATGAAGTGTATTGATGGCACATTATTCTTATATATTGTATGATCGTTCAATACAGACCGCATTTGTTTTGATTTTTGTCTCGCCTGATGTAATCAGAAAGAGACTATGTTATCACTATTTCTGTCCGGCGTCCGCCGTATGCCGTCCGCCGTATGCCGTCCGCCGTGTGCTAAGAAATACCTTTGTGACGCGATATCTGGAGATCCGTAAGGCCTATCGTGATGGGACTTGGTGGAGGGAAGGGGGGTGGTGCGTTCTGTTGCTGATTGATTTTTCAAGGTCATCGGGGGTCATACAAGGTCATCGGGGTCAAATATGCTTAAAACTTTTGAGACCCGTTGTGACGCGATATCTAGAGATCCGTAAGGCCTATCTTGATGGGACTTGATGTCAGGGAAGGGGGTGGGGTGTTCTTTTGCTGATTAGATTTTCAAGGTCATTGGAGGTCATTCAAGGTCATCGGGGTCAAATATGGGGTCAAATAAGATCCGTAAGGCCGATCTTGATGGGATTTGGTGGAGGGAAGGGGGTGGTGTGTTCTTTTTGCTGATTAAATTTTCAAGGTCATCGGAGGTCATTCAAGGTCATCGGGGGTCAAATATGGGGTCAAATAGATCAGTAAGGCCCATCTTGATGGGATTTGGTGGAGGGAAGGGGGGTGGTGTGTTCTTTTTGCTGATTAAATTTTCAAGGTCACCAGAGGTCATCGGGTCAAATATGGGGTCAAATAGATCAGTAAGGCCTATATTGATGAGATTTGGTGGAGGGAAGGGGAGTGGTGTGTTCTTTTTGCTGAATAAATTTTCAAGGTCATCAGAGGTCATTCAAGGTCATCGGGGTCAAATAAGATCCATAAGGCCTACCTTGATTGGATTTGGTGGAGGGAAGGGGGATGGTGTGTTCTTTTTGTTCTTAATTTTTCGGGGTCATCAGGGGTCAAATATGGGGTCAAATAGATCAGTAAGGCCTATCTTGATGGGATTTGGTGGAGGGAAGGGGGGGTGTGTTCTTTTTGTTGATTAATTTTTCGGGGTCATCGGGGGTCAAATATGGGGTCAAATAGATCAGTAAGGCCTATCTTGATGGGATTTGGTGGACGAAAGAGGGATGGTGTGTTCTTTTTGTTGATTAATTTTTCGGGGTCATTGGGGGTCAAATATGGGGTCAAATAGATCAGTAAGGCCTATCTTGATGGGATTTGGTGGAGGGAAGGGGGGGGGGTGGTGTGTTCTTTTTGTTGATTAATTTTTCGGGGTCATCGGGGGTCAAATATGGGGTCAAATAGATCAGTAAGGCCTATCTTGATGGGATTTGGTGGACGGAAGAGGGATGGTGTGTTCTTTTTGTTGATTAATTTTTCGGGATCATCGGGGGTCAAATAGATCAGTAAGGCCTATCTTGATGGGATTTGGTGGAGGGAAGGGGGGTGGTGTGTTCTTTTTGTTGCTTAATTTTTCGGGGTCATCGGGGGTCAAATATGGGGTCAAATAGATCAGTAAGGCCTATCTTGATGGGCTTTGGTGGAGGGAAGGGGGGGTGGTGTGTTCTTTTTGTTGATTAATTTTTCGGGGTCATCGGGGGTCAAATATGGGGTCAAATAGATCAGTAAGGCCTATCTTGATGGGATTTGGTGGACGGAAGAGGGATGGTGTGTTCTTTTTGTTGATTAATTTTTCGGGGTCATCGGGGGTCAAATATGGGGTCAAATAGATCAGTAAGGCCTATCTTGATGGGCTTTGGTGGAGGGAAGGGGGGTGGTGTGTTCTTTTTGTTGATTAATTTTTCGGGGTCATCGGGGGTCAAATATGGGGTCAAATAGATCAGTAGGGCCTATCTTGATGGGATTTGGTGGACGGATGAGGGATGGGGTGTTCTTTTTGTTGATTATTTTTTCGGGGTCATCGGGGGTCAAATATGGGGTCAAATAGATCAGTAGGGCCTATCTTGATGGGATTTGGTGGAGGGAAGGGGGGTGGTGTGTTCTTTTTGTTGATTAATTTTTCGGGGTCATCGGGGGTCAAATAGATCAGTAAGGCCTATCTTGATGGGATTTGGTGGACGGAAGAGGGATGGTGTGTTCTTTTTGTTGATTAATTTTTCGGGGTCATCGGGGTCAAATATGGGGTCAAATAGATCAGTAAGGCCTATCTTGATGGGATTTGGTGGAGGGAAGGGGGTGGTGTTTGTTTTTTTGGGATTAATTTTTCAGGGTCATCGGGGGTCAAATATGGGGTCAAATAGATCAGTAAGGCCTATCTTGATGGGATTTGGTGGACGGAAGAGGGATGTGTGTTCTTTTTGTTGATTAATTTTTCGGGGTCAAATAGATCAGTAAGGCCTATCTTGATGGGATTTGGTGGAGGGAAGGGGGGTGGTGTGTTCTTTTTGTTGATTAATTTTTCGGGGTCATCGGGGGTCAAATATGGGGTCAAATAGATCAGTAAGGCCTATCTTGATGGGCTTTGGTGGAGGGAAGGGGGGTGGTGTGTTCTTTTTGTTGATTAATTTTTCGGGGTCATCGGGGGTCAAATATGGGGTCAAATAGATCAGTAAGGCCTATCTTGATGGGATTTGGTGGACGGAAGAGGGATGGTGTGTTCTTTTTGTTGATTCATTTTTCGGGGTCATCGGGGGTCAAATATGGGGTCAAATAGATCAGTAAGGCCTATCTTGATGGGATTTGGTGGACGGATGAGGGATGGGGTGTTCTTTTTGTTGATTATTTTTTCGGGGTCATCGGGGGTCAAATATGGGGTCAAATAGATCAGTAGGGCCTATCTTGATGGGATTTGGTGGAGGGAAGGGGGGTGGTGTGTTCTTTTTGTTGATTAATTTTTCGGGGTCATCGGGGGTCAAATAGATCAGTAAGGCCTATCTTGATGGGATTTGGTGGACGGAAGAGGGATGGTGTGTTCTTTTTGTTGATTAATTTTTCGGGGTCATCGGGGGTCAAATATGGGGTCAAATAGATCAGTAAGGCCTATCTTGATTGGATTTGGTGGAGGGAAGGGGGGTGGTGTATTCTTTTTGCTGATTAAATTTTCAAGGTCATCTGAGGTCATTCAAGGTCATCTGGGGTCAAATAAGATCCGTAAGGCCTATCTTGATTGGATTTGGTGGACGGAAGAGGGATGGTTTGTTCTTTTTGTTGATTAATTTTTCGAGGTCATCAGAGGTCATCTGGGGTCAAATAAGATCCGTAAGGCCTATCTTGATGTGATTTGGTGGAGGGAAGGGGGTTGGTGTGTTCTTTTTGTTGGATTAAATTTTTCAAGGTATTACATCCCTTGCATTAACTACAATGCATACCTCTGTGACAGTGCTACATTGTATCATATGTTTCATCATCATTTCTTTCAAGTCACTTTTGATGAACAGGCGAGACGCGCCGTTCGAGAACCGCCTTGTTTTGTTTCTCATTATTTTTAGTTTTAAATATTATTTTGGTATACATTTTTAATCCGCTTATATAGAATTTTTAGCTGCTGTACAAGTTAATCACAAGCATGCTTTTTAGAGTAAAAAAAATGATTGTTAGGCTAAACTCGAATGTACAGAAATTAAAAAGTAAAGGTACGCAATTCAAGTGATGGCAGCCTTTGTAAATAGTATTTAATTCATTTGCCAATAATTGGAACAGCAAACAAAAACATTCCCATTGTAGGATTAAGATATTAAGGTGTTGAGTGTAATACATTGTAACAGCATTACTTTGCATTATTTACTTCTCTGTCACCTGTGACATCACTTTGCACACAGAATACAGCTCTGTAATGTGTAGTAAGCTTAACCTTATTCCATTGGGGGTAGACATTGCCAGTTACTTTGATCTGTTTTAATGGGAATGAAGCAGCAGTCCAAAATGTAACCAGACTTTCTATAATCTTTGGGATAATATGGCACAAAACTACATTTCTTTTGCAATCATTGCTGTGTATTGTTGTGCTAAAAACCGCAAAAGTCCGACAGATCCATAGAGGATTGTGGAATCAAGAGGCTTGTGGTTTGATGCATTACACATTACTGTACTGTAAATTAGTATCAATGATTATTGTTGTTCTTATTTATAATAATAATAATAATAATATTACCGTTCTTATATAGCGCTTTCCACAATGCAAGCACAGTCCCAAAGCGCTTTTAAATCAATTATTATCGCTGCCAGTTTAGACATCAGAATCCTTTGGTCGCTACACTTAGGCGGCTACCAGTCGACAAGTGCACAAGCCTATCAGCACTACTTAGATTTTGATATCCTAACAGCTCCCCAAATATCGCTTGGGTCGACGAAGCAATTGAGACTAAGTACCTTGCCCAAGGATACAAACATGTTGGACCTAATGGGGCTCGAACTCACAACCTTTGCATCGTGAGACCGGCGTCTTATCCACTAGACCACACACGTTATGAGACATATGGTGTCTTTGCTTCATTAAAATGATGAGTAACAATTTGGGATAACACTTTTGGATCACTTTATGTGAAGAAGATGAATTTAGTCAAGTGAGAGAAGTAACATTTGTGCACCATCTTTAAAATCCTTTATCCCTGTTAAATAAGTATAAAATTCTTGCATCAAAATGTTTAAGAATCTTCCGCATACTACTGGATGCCAACCAAAAGCAGGGTTGTCTTAAGCTTTGTTTACACAAGGACCCACAAAAGTTGGAATATTGGTGTTAACCTTCATTCGGGATAGGCAGGGTTAGTCTAGGGTAAATACTTCATTGAGGGATTATACAGAATTGTGTAGGATTGCGATGTACAACCAAGTTGTTGAGGGTTTTGTTCTTCACCATGAACTTGCTGGAATGGACTGGACTGCATTTATGTATTTTGAAGGTGAAAAAAAAAAACTGGGGGGGGGGGGTTATTGGCTCTAAGCAGACAATGATTCTCATGCTAGCAAGAACACTGACCAAAAGTGAATGAGTTATCAAAGATTGCTTTTTGGTGAGATGTGTGTCATTGATAGTTGTCTATCCACTTATATCTCATTTCCATTTGAGTTTAGTTTGGTCATGGCAGTGTGACAGTGAGTGTATGCTTGGTTAAAGACAAATGTTTGCACTAGTGCGTAAATGCTGAGTCTTGAACTCTCATTTTTCCCCCCACCCCTCCAACATAACACTTTTTACTCGGCAGTCGTCTGCAGACGACAGTTCCAAAATGTTTCAAAGATGTCAACATTTTTTAATTTCATCACCATATTTGGAATCATCATGAGAAATGTATTAACATAAGTACAAACATGCCTAGTTTTGGTTCAGTGAGATAGATTTTGAAAGTTGGGAAAGGTTTCTGAAAAATCTGTTTTGTATATGGTAAAACTAATACTAATCAAATTTGATTATGAGTGAATGTATAATAAACGACTTTGATCATGAGTAAATGTATAATAAACTTTCCTGCTTGTGTAAATGAGTTCCTTGACAAGATTTAAAGTTTATTTTAATGGTACTATAGAACAGTATTTTCAAAGATTAGCAAGGACCTTGAATCATTTACCAATGAGGATTGCTGCAATATTTAATTCTTGATGTAAATGTATACAAATATGGAATACAATGTCTTTGCTGTACTTCAAGTTTCAGAATCATTAGTGTTAACCTTCACTTGATAAAGTTGTTTTGAGATTTGAAGATTGCGATTAACATTGGTAGTGTTCAGAAGCTAAATTTGATAAGCAACAATTTCATTATACTACTGACTGAATGCATGAAGTTTGATAAGGAACCAAGAATAATTTCAAGTTAAAGTTGGTGCTTTAATTTATACAATACAGGGACTACCCTTGCAATGCACCAATTTTGGCAAAATTCTGAAATAATTTTCTGTTCATTACCAAATAATTCAATTCATTGTAAATTGAGATTTGCTTTTATCTTGTTTAGCATCTAAACTCTTCATTTGAATATTCTATCCTATTGTGATAATTTTAGTATTGAATGTGTGTGTTTCATTTTGTGGTGTTGTTAACCCCCTATAACAAAATGGTCTGTGCAGTGTGTATTTTAGTAAAATATTGTTTTATTATTCAACCACATTCTGTTTGCCACTTCTATAATGTATACAAATATTATATAATTAACATAAATTCATGAATATAGACATGATTTCATGGTTAGACTATCTTTTGAATAAAAGTGCTCAATATTATATATATTATAAATATTAACTATGATCAAAGTTTTTTTTAAGACTTTGTACTTATAATAAAGTAACATTTATTCCATAACCAGTAACATGGTATGGACATTGAGATGCAATTGCGCAGGAGCATTATTTTGATTTGGCATGTTTAGAAGGGGGACAAATACACTATAATAAACCTATAATAAAACTATAACAAACCTGTAGATTGTCTTCCGAGACAGTACATTTGTTAAATATTTAATTCTGATGGTAAATTGATGAAGCAGGGAATCTTATGTTGGGACTCAGTTTTGGCCTTTTCTGCATAAAAGAGGTGTAAACATAACTATACCTGCCATGTGTACAGACTTCGTCACAATGCTTTGGCTGATATGCCAAATATCCAAGCATGAACAGATTTTTAAAGCATAGCACTCTTTTGTATGCATTGAAATTATGCCAATGCCAGGCACCGCCCAAAAGCATGTGACAGCAATTATAGTTGAGATTCTAGATTTCAAATTGTTTCCCAATTCATGGTCTAACAGTCACGTGGCCCATGCATTTAATGAACGGAAATCATTTCTGAAGAAACACACTCCCATCAATGACACAAAACTGAAAAATATTCCATTTTGAGCCAGTATTCAAGAATATTTTGATGTTAAGTTACTGCACTTTTGATTTTACTTTTAGACTGTTTGGCACTTTTCTACTATTAATCTTTGCACCGTGTCATACCTGGGATTACTCGGATACTTTGAACTGTATAACGTCTGACCAATTTAAATTGGTAAACCTAGTACAGGTTTTTAACAATTTTACTTATTATGGTTTCATGCCAAAGTGTTGTAAATGTTTCTTTAAAATGTAGTACGAAGAAGGATTGTTTATTTTAAATCATAGTATATGAATGATATTAACAAGGCTTGTTTACGCAGCTGTTTTATTGTGTTTTTAAATGATAAGTATTATATATCATAATTGATGTTATGATTATTACATCTGAATGTAATAGCTAAGGTTTTTTTGCATAATGCAGTATGATTTAACAACGGTCGCATTGAAATATAGACCAAGTCCTGCAGTCGCTATCTCTTTGTGCTCAGTATCCTTAAAATGGCAAACCAGAATCCAGGCACTATAGTTTGATCAGCTCCAAATTGGTGAAGCCTCCTTACAGCAGCGAATGAATACAGAAGAATGAGGGGACACCCGAAGGCAACAAGCGCACTATGCATCCTATGTTCGTGCAGCCAAAATTGTGTGCAAAAGAAGCCATACTCGCGCTTGTTTGCTTGCATTACTCAAGCGTGCGTAGAGATAAATACCTAATATTTCTCGCTAATGTAAGGGATACCCCACTCAAATGGATCATTCTTTTGCAAGAAATTCCTAAGCATGGGGTATATATGATTTTTTGCTAGAAAATCCCTAAACATCGCCACTTTTAGATCCTGACCTAAAACATGGGTGGCTATATTTTCCAGGATAATATTCTTGCCCCTATTTTCTTCTCACCCATGTGCAAATCCAAGATGAAAATTGTTGGAAATCATTTTCATTTTTTAATCCATATTCCTGTTCGAATTATCTTGCTAATTCTAGCTCTAATTCAGGGGTGGGCAACCTTTTTGAATGAATGGGCCAGATATAAGGAGTGAAAAATTGACTGGGCCGCACCTATCCAAATTTTGTAGCAATGGGCTACAGTACAGATGACAGCGGCGTTCTTCATATTGGGGGGGGGGGTAAGAAAGATTTTTCATCTGTGTACTTTTGACCGTCATAATTCTATAATTCCTCTTGTCAACTAGACGGACAGTGCCAATCTCAACCGACACGACATCAATATTGGGGGTGGGGGGGGGGGGGGGGGTGATCGCTCCCTCGCCCCTCTAGTTATGCCACTAACATATGACAATTAATGGGGAAAATATACCTACGCACGTTGAGGAACATCATAAGCAGCTAGCTCGTTTTTTGTGATGATGTAAAATATATTTATTTTTTATTTTTCTTGATATATCTCGCGGGCCGCAAAAAACACACTGGCGGGCCGCTTTTTGCGGGCCGTAGGTTGCCCACCCCTGCTCTAATTTGTTGCCGAGATCCCTGGAGTCTTGTTTATAACATATTTATCCACTAAAGTATATGCAGAAACAAACCAAAATATAAACTTTCTACACAATGAATGAGGGATCAATAGCCTAGACTATATATTATTAAACCCCTAAATATGGATCTCTTTTTGGATGACAACATTCCTAAACATGTACCAGAAAATGGTGAAATCACCCATAAAAGTGGGTAAGGCCCGAGCTTCACATCCCTGTCCCTGCCCAGTGTTCAAAGTTGATCATAGGCCCATTATATCAAATGGTGTACATTGCCTTGCGAGACCATCATCACAGTATTTCATGGTGGTATGTTAACTAGATCATGATCATTTGAGTTGAGTGCACCCATAAGAACAATGTGTTCTGCAGTTTGTTTGGGTGATGTGTAAATGCTGGGAGGAAATGTTATATATTATTTATCTAATTTAAACCCCAGTGCTTTAGATTTTACAATCAAAAGTAGAGTAAAATCATAAAGTTGGAGTTTCATGTTACTTAGCAAGACATTTTAATATGGATGACTAAGAATTGGAATAAACATAGGTGTTGGCTGTAGCCATGGGAACTGTCCGACCAGAATATCAACTGGATAAAGTCTATCAGGATATGAGGTTACTCTAAAATATTAATTTACAAGCAAAACGATTACTTAGCATCTTGGGCAAGTGAATGTATATATTGTTTTAATAATTCTTCCAATTGTTGTGTGATTATAAATCTTTATGTAAAAAATAATCATGTTTAAAAAAAATGTTGAATGTTTATTACCAACTTCTAACCTTATATAGAAATATACACCGTTTTACACTCTATAACTTTTGACTCATTTTAATTTGAGTATTTTTTACATTTTAATTATCCATATGAGTGTAATCACATATCTCTGTTAACAATGAATACAATTATCCCCAGGGTTTCCCAAAAGTTAAATACCTTTTAAAGTTTCATTCCACTGGTAAAACTCTTTGTTGTCAAAGAGCGTGTTTCTACTGGGGAACTTAACGGTAATAACCGTTAAGTTGCCCAGTAGAAACAGCCAGATGCTTTAATTAACTGTAAGTTTTGTAACCGCACAAACCAGGTTCGTTACCGGTAATTACAGGTAACTTTCCCAGTAGAAACAGCCACCTGTTTAATCTCAACGTTAAGTTCTGTGACCCGGACGTATAAACATACACGCTGGATTCTATGCATTGTGAGGCAGTCTTTTTCAGGTGGGGAGGCATAGTTTGATATAACAAAAGGTCAAATGTTGTGGCCCATTGATAAACTTAGCGGTTACTTTTCGCGAGTAGAAACAGGGGATTAAGAAGTTAGCGTTAAAATTGTAGCGTTAACTTTGCAGTGCCCCAGTAGAAACACGCTCAAAGTTAAAAGACAAAATTGGGTTTTGTTGTTAATTGTTTTGAATAATTTTTAAAACTATTTGTTGTCAAATGTGCTTGTGCAATATATGTGTGTATACTTCGTCCAGTGAATGCATTATGAAATCACGCAAGTTAAGTCCGATGCGACAGCGATTGCATCAACGAAGAATATCAGCCATGGCGCAGAAAGTGATGCATCTATCACTGTATATGTCACCTTCCAACTTAAAATATAGTAAAATATGTTTAAGCTAATAAAAGAGAGAAGAGAATAATGTATTTTTCAAGGTGAGGATTTTGTGTCAAATTAGAAACATCCTTGTTTTGGACTATGGCTATTGCTTATTCTAATGTTTTTTGTTTTTATTTTTTATTATTAAACATACATACAGACATACTGTAAGTATTTGTGATTCCCTGGGGATTATTTAACATTGTGGTGAAATATTTAACTGGAGATATGACATTTTAAAAAGGTAACATTTTAATAATAGGGACACCCTGTGTGTATGTCCAAATGCTTGAATGGATTTTTATGGTCTACTTTTATTTGTTAAAGTAAACATAGTTAAAGATAACATTGTTGTTAATTTTTACTAATTTTAATCGTTTAACAAATGTCCCTACCAATATATTTGTTGTTAAGACCTAAATACCAGATGTGATTCTACCCTTAAGCACTATTAAAGTTGTCAATCTTAATCGGTTTCCCCTTGAATTGTTTGGAAATAGTGTACTTTATAAAAGTCAGCATCATAATGATATGGACATAATTCCAACAATACATGAGTGTGTGGGGGTGTACATGTGTAAACCCGAAAGTGCACGCATGCATGCATAGATGTTTGAGCATTTCATGCATCTGTAAGCAGCTCTGCGAACAGCAACTAAACATGCTAGCATTTGGTCCATAGCATTTTATCAGTGATTATAGGTCTCAGCCATGCATCAATTCTCTGACTGTATAAAGTGCATCATATAGTTACAAAGGAGACACTTTTTGGACCATGTAATTGATGCATGCCTGGGACATAGTAAAATATGTACACTTATCTTGTTTAGTATGTTGCCATGTATATTCAATAACGGTCAAACTCAAAATGTTTGCAAGTTTAAAGTTTCACGAATCAGCAATACTGGCCTAATTCATGGCATAACAGTTTCGCAAATGTAAACTTTGGAGTCACATTGTGTAACTTTGCAATGCACTGCTACAAGGTAGATTGGAAATACTTGCGGCATGACATTTTGCAAGTAAGTGCTCCTCGCGAAAATAGCGAAATTTAAAATGTACATAACATTACATTACAGTATCCCAGTTTTTTGTTGTTGAAGTAAACTGCAGCGTTACTGGCTGTAAACCTTGCCCACCCATCCCTGCTAAAACTCTATAGGGATGCATTCCTAACTGTCAATAAATATGCCAGTAATTAATTTCTATGATATTTATATTATTAAACTAGTTCATTTGGAATTTTCCAAAAAGATTGAGTGTATATGTATGGTTAACATTTCAAATAAACATACGGTGAACCCATGTCAGATAGAGGTCTACATGTGGAAGGTTCATGTAAAATAATTATAATGTGTATTATTGGTGTGCTTATTTTGGTTTTTATCTATTTTCTTGAATGTTGGTGTACAGGGTGCGTAAAAAAACTGCAATAGTGGAAAGAAGCCATCTTGTTTTTAAAACCAAGTTGAAGTTTGAAACTTTTTAAACGTTGGAAGAAAAATATATTATTTGTTCCCAACTTTATGTGAAAAAAATGAGAGTCAATCTCATTTTTCATTTGTCTTTGGTGAATCTTTTTGCTGCACAACCCAAATTACTTGTTTATCTATGATTCTAGTGATTTTAATTGAAATTGCACACATTTCATGTTCGCATTTGAATATCCCGCCAACAAAACATTTTAATAATTTCATTTGTATTCAAATTAAGAACATTATAAGCAATTCATAGGATTGGATATGTAAATTGATTATCAAATTTTAATGAGAGACGCATTTTGTAATCTTATGCATGTTTTGGGTGTCTCATGGACAAGCGTGTGAAATGGGTGCATGGGTAAAAAGGTTCACCAAAAGCAAACCAAAAATGCAATTTCACACGAAATTAGTAACAAATAAATTTGTTATTCTTATGTTTAAAACATTCAAACATCAACTTGGTTTTGAAAACAAGACGGCTTCTTTCCACTATTGCAGGGTTTTTTTACTCACCCTGTAGGTGTTAGCTAGAGATACCACTTGTAAGGACTTTGCCTGCCTGACTGAATTCAGGGGTTTTTCTTCTATTTTAAAGCTTTTTACAACATATTCACATTTTGTCCACATATTGATACAGAGTGGCATCTCTTGGTTTGATAGTCAGGGGATGGACAGGTTTTATTCTTAAAGCAAAGCCTCTTGGGTTGTGATATCAAACATGATACCACAAAATAATTTTCATAAAGATTTGAAGGATCTTTCTCTGGGTAAGTTTTTAGGAACCAAAATGGTGATTCAAGTGCGATTTATTCAATGGAGTAGGTTTAGAAAAATATAATGCTAGAGAAAAAGATATACATAAAACCAATCATAATTGCAGTGTGGGATGAACTGTATACCGATGACGCTTTACTACATCACAGGTGTAACTCCCAAATCGGTATCAGTCCGGGTCTCGGTCAATAGGTCTGAACAAACAAAATTCATCAGTAGATGCTTATGCTATCAACCTTCAGTCATCAAAAAAAGTAACTTTACTATAGGTAAATTAATAATTGAACGAACATCATGAACGCAGTACAAAGATGAACGCGCCTGAAATTATCACGCGAATGGTTGTGGGCGCTTCACACAATGTACGCGATACGCTGCTTAGTTGTGTTTGTTCAATTATTAATTTACCTATAGTAATAAGTGGGCTTTTTACTCTAACAATATATATCCTACCTAAAAAAAAATCAAATTATAAAGTTGTTGACAAATGTATCTTCTTTAATATGAGATATTGCACGCTAGGATTGGTTGATTATTGAGAAGTGACACTCCAAAATGTAAGGTGAAGTCAGATTTTCATTTTCACATTTTTCTTTTCTACACGCAGACCCATCTACGAGTACCTTATCGATTACCGGTAGTAATTGGGGGATGCATGCGCAGGGTGGATAGTCGGCCGTATTGTTCCGATAGATCAATACGACACACTACGCTACCTGTCATACTCTCCCCGGTGTTGAAAGGTAAGATGCGAAAATTAAATTGTGACTTTACCTTACATTTTGGATGCCACTTCTTCAATATTCAATCGATCCTAGCGTGCAATATCTCATGAGATCAATTTCTCAACAACTTTATAATTTAATAGTTTTAGGTAGAATATATATTTTTAGAGTTAATAATTTATTTATGTCCTGTATAGTTACTTTTTTTTGATGATTGGATTGAGGTTATCTGTGGGAGTCTGGGGTACAGCCATCATCAATATATAAATGTATGATACAAATTATACAAGCTTAGAAACTCTTATTTTGTTTCCTGTACAATATTAAAGGGTTTGTTTTTTATTTTGTTTTTTACAATATCCTCCATCAAATAAAACACAATTATTGGAATCACCATTTTGTTGGATGAAGATGTAAGCAGACTACAAATACAGAGACACAAAACACCAGTATTTATTTCAATTAAAATATTTCGTCCAACTTCAGAGTCTGACAAAATACAATATTTTTATTCAATCCTTATTATTGTCACAGTTATATTCATCACATGAAAAATAACAACGGATACCATAGGTTTGGATCTTACCACGGTATGGTTGATGTTTTTCATAGTTTGCAATACATTTTTTCTCTCTGATTAAACAAGAAATTAGATTGGAAGTATGTAACCGGTTGTGTCCAAAGGGACAAGTTGTCTGCTTACCAAATTAAAATAGTATTAGCAGTCAAAAGCTGGTGACATGTTATTTTTTATTCGATGTGAACAATTACATATTATGTGTCCGACATGGACTACAGCATCAACTGAGATGGATCAAATACTGATGCGCTGGTAAATAGGCAAACATATAATTTTGTAAGTAACTTGTGGCCACCAGAAAGAAAGTGCTAATCAATCCTGACCATAACCCTTATTCAAAAGGTTAGAATGAGTGATTATGGTTGAAGTATTGTAGGGACAGATGTTGCAGATACTATAAGTTAGTATATTACATTTCTTAAAGTCTTGAAGGTACTTTATTTGGAATATGTTTGAAAGTCATCATATGATATTCTACTGGTAACACAAATTCTGACAATTAAAATTGTTTTGATTGCTTTACCTCAATTAGCTTTGGTTTTCTCTTTCAAGCAATCATGTTTATGCTGAAGAATCATCACATATTTCACTCAGGCCTGGTGGAGGCATAAACACAATGGACAAGTTATCCAAGTCAAAACTAAACTAGTTTACCACTCATCTAGTTTTTGCCTATTAAACCTTTTTATAAAGTACATTTTCTCCAAGACTAGCATTGTCATCAGTGCTTATCTCCAACATATTTAAGCTTGGATCAATTTGCCTATTTCATGACCGATTTGATCCTTGGAAATGTAAAGACATGATTTTCTCATTATTCTTTTCTATTTTCCACCGTATAAAATATGCTAAGAGAAAACACTAATAGTCATGCTACAATCATGGTCAAATTCTGAACAGAGTTGGTTCACAAATTAAAGGTGTATGTTCTGATCACTTTTTTGGGGCTATGATATTTTTCACATCAAGATATTTTGATCTCAGAAAAATCCCCTGTTTTCACATTATATCTGCAAAATCTTAGGGGCCAGAAATGTTCCATTTAGAAATAATAGGCTAAAATGTGGTGAATTACATTCAAAGGTGGTTAACAACCCACCAGTTTGTGTACTACCAGTGACAGTTACGAATATTCTTAACTGTCACTGGTACTATTCAATGGGCAAATGTCTTGTGACCTTGTGCTTCTCAAATAAGAACCATTGGAGTTATGCAACTCAAACTTTGGAATGCGACAATTTCAAGGATGACCTTTCATGTAAAATAGAAAACATCAAGTTGAAAATCGGGCCAGCAATCAGAACATCTACCTTCAATAATTGCAGTTTTGTTCACATTCATTGACTTGCATGCAATATCTCAAACCGGAATAATATTTTATAGTCAACAAAAATTGATTTGTAACAACACACCAAAATTGATTTAAACATTTGTCAGCAAGTTTGCTGGCAGATAAATGAATGCAGAATTATTGAATTGCCATTGTGGGTTAATAATTTCACCCCAATATGGTATTAATGCTTTATATTTATTCAAATTATTCAAACGGATATCTTTGTAAATAATACATGCAAATCTTTGTGTCATTGACACTGACTTATACATTAGTGTCATCACAAACAAAATGACAAACAAGTCTGTTAGAATACTGTAAGCAGACTACAGACTTATTAAGAAGTGCTAGAAAGTCCTATCTGCATTTGCCACTTCTAGATTTGTATCTATGGCGTAACATGCAGGGTATAATACTTATAACACAAGCAAGTCACTGCAGTTAGGTCTTTCTTGCACTTAATCCTGCTCTACGGTTCACTAAACCACACTTGGCAAGCAGTGATACCTTAAAACAGGCATACTTTGCATTTCTTCAAATGACACTAACCAAATAATTAGTCTTTTAATAATATTACAATATTATAGACTTGAATAAATGTTATCCTGATAACAATTGCACATACTTTATCTTAACCTCAACACAAAATAATACAGTTCACTTCACACAAAAACAGCCCCTCAATATAATGACAACAACATACAACAAAATTCAAAAAGCATCCATATGCACTAGATGCCGGCAATATCAATAATAACATATCAGTGAAAATATGTGACAGTACAAGCCATACCAGTGTACGTGCTAAATTATTTATCAAAATTCTGGTCAGATTTTCTAAAGAGTTATAAACTATTCCAAGTATTATGGGGAGCAAAGCAAAATATCAATCAAGTCCTTTTAAATGTAAATGGGTAGTTTGAATGACAATTCTATAAACACATTCAAAATGTTCTGGAACTTGAGAAATGTTTACAGATATTCTTTGACTATGCATAATTTTAATATCGCTTGAAAAATGTATTGAAAGGACTTCATCAATGGGCTTCTTCCCCTTCACACAACGTTATAAAAGAAAACGTATGCATTTAATTTTGATGTATATCATAATAATTTTATAATAAGTAAATTTGATAATACATCGAAATAAGTCTGGAAAAAATGGGCAATTTGGGAAGCTCTTTGCCGGGAAATTTTTCTCTTCCATTTAAAGAAATACATAAGAAATAGTGGGAAATTTTCCATTTTGGAGGGAAATTTGGGAAATTGACATTTTTTCCAGGCCTGACTTTGTCTACAATTATACTTTCTATATTGCAAAAATTGCACTTAAAATATAGTTTGGATCAAAAACTATGAATAAAGCTCTGAGTGCAAAAAGCATAAGTGATGCAGCACATCAAAAGGGGGGACTTTGCAAGTGGAGTCAATTTGGAGTTTATGTGTGCTCTTGGAGCTTCTTCTAAGCTTTAAAATGACACATAACGGAATCAAAATTGATCACAGTATTCAGATTTTACGAGTGAAAATGACTCCTAAATCCTTATTTTTGATTTTATTTTTCTGAAAAACACACAGCCGCAAAGTCACTCCATTTGATTATTACATAATAGTAATAAGTAAAAGATTTGAGTTACAACTTACAAGCATTACATTTTAATATAATGTTATACATTGAAGAAGTGGCCTATAGAACTTTGAAATATGACATGTTTTGTTGGAACCAAAACATTTAAAAAGATCTAGCATAAACAACATGAGTAGGCTGATTAGTTTCTGAACTCTTAGAACTTTTAAAACCATCAGTAACTCAGATATGGCAACAAATGTCCTCGAATACATCTTTAAATCAAGTCTTCAATTGCTTATAAATATTGATAATGATATTGTTAAGGATTATGAAAACATCTGCAATAAGGAAGAAAAGTTTGAGATGATATGCAAATTGTGTCTTATCTTTGGAGTAGTCTATTTCAACTAGGGCTGTCATCGACATGGACGATGTCGACATTATGTCGATATCGGCTATCATCCCGACATGTCGATATCAACTTTGGGATGTCGATATAATTGACAATAATCGTCCGTAATGATTTGAGAAAAAAATAATTGGCAAAGTGATTTTTATAAATGACAATCGGCAAGAGTTGTGAAAAAACCCAATATCCAACAATAGCAAACCGTTAAAAGTAATCATGCTAGTTCCCCCTCACCACTTGCTCCATCGCATATTTTGCAATGCCATATTTCGACTAGGAAGCAATTTATGATTTTGCGATGGTTCCCGTGTTATCTTTGGTAATGGCGGAAAAACAATTTTGTATGCACATGTATTTTCAATACATAATTTCCCTTCATAGCGGTGGCGGCGTCAGGCTCCTTTATTAACATGAAGTATAGCGAGCTAATGGGCAATATGGATTGGTGAATTCACGATTAAAACGTTGCATATACAGACAGATAAGTTTGTTTGTTTTGCAAAATAGTAGCCTAGCCTCGTTATTTGTGTTGTACTTATATCGACCGCAAGTTTGACGTTGTTTCAAAATGATTTTGTAATAAAAGAATGTAGAAAATCGGCGAATTAATGATCGTGGCGTATTATACAAAAGGTTTTTTAACTTGTGTACATTGACTTAGCGATATTTTCGATCTGCGATAATATTCTATACTATCGCGGACATTAATTTGCGGGAAAATCGGCTTGGTATTTGGATCATAATATGTCGACATCATGTCGATATCGAGATTCTAAAATAGCAACATGTCGACATGAAAAAAAGATCTCGATAACAGCACTAATTTCAACTATTGCTTCCTTAACTAGTTGTTTTACTCATTGTTTTGACATCCAAGGGGTAACATTAATGTAAATACTTGTATAGAGCTCTTACTGCTAAGAAATCTTGAATGATTCTCTATCACATAAGTCTGTATAGTATAGACATAAAATAGGGCACATTTCCTTTTTTGAAAAGAATGAAAAGGACAACGTTGTTGCACAACACAAAAGTTGTTGTTGTCTATAAACACATTTCATGCTGAGATGCATAGAGGTGCCCACTACAAGTTATAATGGTTTCACTACAATTCCAACCTGCCCTACACAGTTTTTTAATCTATTGCATTTTAGGCAATAATGCAAATACAATTAGTATCAATACAAGATCCTCATGTATTTAATTCATCAATACCTTATATTGACCATAATGCACAACATCATGAAAAACATTCCTGGCAGCTCCTGGTCATGGGCAGACAGAAGGAGACAGGCTTGCTGCACATGCTGGTTCAAACCAGTATTCAATCTGAACTATTTGAGGTTAGACCTATATAAGTTAGACCATTTTGGAACGGTAGACCTATATCAACGCCTCATATAGGCATAATTCTGTTATACCCTACACACCAACATCGGTAGTATGCGTCGTTCTTAAAAATCATGCACTATGAATACCTCTGTGAAGGGTATAACAGAATTACTCCCTCATATATGTACTGGCATTTGACCACATCTGGGTGGAGGTCTAGGTTGAATGCTTCAATGTGATGTGATGGGCAGGCATTTCACACAATCTATCAATGAGACTTGGATCTATTGAATTGCACAAACGATCTTCCATATACTGGGATTAGTGCTTGGTGGCTCAATGCGTTTACATTGTTCTTTGCGTATTACATTGAGGTATAGCTGATGGGCTGATGGGCATGCCTGTGTGTACAACTATTCATCTTTGATGTATTTATCCATGAATCTCTCCAACTCATTGTCCAACCAACCTGCTTTATTCCTAGATGAAAAGAAAAAATAGGACAGATGATGATTATACTTGAAACTACCAGTAAACATTGGATAAAAGAAACAATGAGAAAGGGTGTATCTTACTACATATTATATTTATCTTAAATTTAGTTGATAACAGGCAAGTGCAGTTCCATAATATTTGCATTTCCAATTTCAAATTAGCATGTATATAACCTTTTTTTGCGTACAATATTTCCAATACAAGGTGTTCCATAAAATGTGTGTCAGACAAAATGTAAAGAAATACAATTTTAAAATTAAGTTCTGAAATATTAGTTGTATAATTCAAAATCAAGATAATATCTGAAGACAAAATCCCTAAACTTTGATCAGCTCCAAATTGGTGAGCCTCTACAGCAATATATTGATACAGAGAAATGTGGGCATGGATGAACGCAACTGTTGCACTGTACATCATGCGGGCATGCCAAATTGTGTGACCATTTCAATTACTTTGGTACATTCACAGATAAAAAATGGATATTTCTCACCAATTTAAACAAGTAAACCATAGTTACTGGTTTCTAATTATTAGGAAAATCATCACTTTTTTAAGTTAAACCATCAAGTGTACTTAGTCTAATTGAGGAGGTCCGTGCTCCAATTTAACTACAAGAGATTGACTATGGGGGCTTTCCACTTACCTTAGCACTTTTGATTTGGCCATGATGGCGTCCAACTTTTGCGTCTCATCTTCCAGAGAGATGATCTCTTTTTGCAGATTATCTTTTGATGTGTCAATCTCCAAGCACAGACGGGCAAATGTACCAGATAATTCCCTGTAATCAATAATCAATACATCATTCTTGAATCCTGAATAAACATGAGTATTGCAGGCAGTGTAAGAAGTAGGACAACATTAACCAACCCTTGTGCAGCATTAGATTGACCTCCAGAATTTTGAATTTCTCCTATATGTTGTTTATAAATAGAGTCGACGCAATCAATATATTTCATGGCAGAATTTTCTATAAAAGATCATTTTATTTCAATTTACCACACCACTATAAACTATTTGACAAAGCAAATGACATGTGGAACATTTGAACACAATGTTTTGATGTGTTAACTGATGACTAGGAAAGTTTCTTTTTCATCAAGGAGAGGCAAAATTGTAGAGTTTACATTAACATCTGGAGGGTATCGTATATTCAGATCTGATTTGAAGATGCAGGGAAGTTCAGAAATGTCTATGACATAAACTGTTACATTTTAAAGGGGTGTCAGTATGGGAAACTGACTTGAATGCTGGTTGGTGGCCACAGGGCAGCCTACTATCATTAACAATCTGGTTTACTATATTAGCACCATCAGTCGGGATTGAATTTAACAAAATTGATGGTCTGGAGATTGAGGTAGTTAGTGAACATCATAGTTTTAATCAATTTGTTGTACTCACTGTTGTATTTGATGGCTAAGATTGGAGCTGGTGAAGTTAACCAGGAGTTGTAATTTTTCAGAGGCGTAGCTCACAAACTGCTTCTTAAATGCACGTTCCTTGGCCCTATTGGTCCATGTAAGACGCTCATATACATACACCAAACCATATACACTGCCAGTGATGGCTACCAGTCGCCAACCTACTGCCTTCCATATCTACGGAAAATGATATTAACAAAGGGGTGTTCTTTAAAGGAATTCTTTATTAGAAATTGAAGAAAATGTCTCAATGATTTATAAGGTGTGTGCATCAACCAGGTGCAGATTTTTGGTTGATTGACCCTTTATACACAATTCTGAACTTTGCAAGATGCCATTTCATAAGGGCCCTTTCAAAACATGTGCACAAGCATTATTTTATGTAAGACAGGGAATCAATCCCCTATATTCTTCCTAAATATAGTGCTGTCACCTGCCTGATATGACAACATCGATAATAAATAAAGGCAAAAATCAATAACTTCATTCTCATTCTTAAACATTTTTATTCAAATAAGGCCAGTAAATGTGAAATAAATAATAAAATAAATTTAAACCAATTTGTAACTGTTACTTTACATTATCTCCCTATATTATAAGCGATCAATCCATAAGCGACAATTTGTCATCTGATTGGTTAAAGCAAATCCAAACAGATGGCATACATTGTTTACTACGGCAAAGAAAGTTTTGATTCATTACATATAAGTCTGTCTGATTGCGATTCTCTACATTGATTGCATATTGTGCATAAGGCTATATTAAAAAAATCTTTTGTCTCAAAGCTCTTCAGTTTTTTGAAAACCTAATGCGGAATGCGTTTTTTTTGATTTTTTTTATAAATATAAAATATTGAAATCCTTGTAAAAGTGACCTTTTGTATTTAAAATGATGTTGGTTGGTTGGTTCGGTCCTGTCATGACTGACAGCTCGTGACCTTACAGATACTACGCCACAAATAACGATTTTCAGCAAAGGAGTACAGCAAATGATGTGATCAATGAAAATCTGAAAAATAGGTGAAACTTAGGGATTTTTTTTCTAACGCGCACCAATTAACTAATGTGCGCGGGAGCTTTGAGACAAATGATTTTTTTAATATAGCCTAAGCAACACAAACAACAGATCAGCTTTCCGACACAAGATCACTGTGTATTATATTTTGCCATTTCACACGGGCAAGAATGAAACAATTGCAGCAAGATTCTTGATAGTCAATAACAATTATGAGACAATATGTTGTGACATATCTTACACTTACCACACCAATGCTGACCATGAGACCCACTGATGTCTTGGATGTGAGTGAAGCTAGTCCCGTCATCACAGCAACGGCCAGTTCATCTTGATTGGATCCCTGATTATTAGGTGACGGAAGACCTGCTGAAGGCATTGGACGAGGTATCTATGAAAAGAAAGAAGAGTTGAAAACTTATTGGTGGGTACTTCATGGGGAAACATGGGTGTGATTTTAAAACATGATCATTTTTTCCAGCTGTTTTTTAGGTGGATATGCACTATGAATTATGAGACCATAATAAATAGAGCAAGGGTTTTGGCATTAGGAAAAGTATGCACAAGTTGTTGGTGTATGCGTTGAGCATAACCCAGAGTTTTCGCCATGTTTATGATCCATAAAGAATATTGTCATTTGAAGCAACGAAGTTGGTAAACAAATCAACTGACGTACTGTTTTATATTACATACAAGAAATTTGCTGTTTTTGTTATTATTTGATTAAAATAAATTGAACAAAAGGCATCATTTATGATAAATAATTAATAAACTAATATAATGAATTACATAAGAAAGAGAATAAAATATAGTTGTTAGCTGTTCAACGACGCTTCACAACTCCCAAATACAGGGTGTCCCAGAATGATCGATATTGAGGTAATACCATTTTTTACAGTATGAACTTTATTGAAATTGTCCAAAACGTTTTCCTATATATCTTGCGCAAACACCCAGCTTTCTTAGGAATTTTAGATTTGGAAAATCAGACATTTCTGATGGAAAATACTAACTTTTTTGTAACGATAGTAGATTTAATGATCCATTATGAAAATCTATAAAGTCACTAACCTTTTAAACATTAAATTATTTCTGAAATGTTATTTGCATTATTATTGTACCCGTTTCTTGTTTTAATTACCTTTTTGATAATAATCGATTGTTGTGTGCATAGAAAACCATTGAATAGGGCAGGATTTGTTTAGCTTGAGTGGTTTTAACCCTCCTTTCTTTGGCGGGAGTTTTGAATATAACTTATGAGGTGTGAGGTTCATTGTTTGAAATGCTGGTAGTGCTAAACAGAATAGCTGTAAAGATGAATTATGTGAGTCAAAATATGAAAATACATTTTTCATCGATTTTTCGATTATGTCTTGCCACAAGCGGAACAAAACAAAATATCTCAATGAAATTAACGGAATAAGTAGGAAACATTCCCACCATCATATTGCAAGTGTTTAAATTTGAAACACTATTTGTCGTATATTTTTATTTTTTTGAATCTCGGTATAGATCATTCTGGGACACCCTGTATGGTACATCCTTTTAACTCTAAACTAAACAGCACTAAATGCTAACAAATATCCTGGTTCGGTTAGTCTTAAGATTTTCCAAGCTGACTCCTTGGCTCAATTACATATAGTGCCCAACAGACGACACTAGTTCGATTCCTAGAGCTGCCTCCCCTACCCCTAAATTTAACCAGTTTTTCTCCCCTGATAGTTTCATTCCAAAAAACACCCCGCTGGGGTGAGGGTTAATAATATGAACTCAGTGAAAAGTTTGGATGGGTATATGAATAGCATTTCACAACCAGACGAAACTCATTCCCCCTTACCACACTAGCAAATCCCAGCATTGCAGCAGTTGTTCCTTTGGGACCAAGAAACCTATTCATAAGTGATGTCAGCCCTAATGAGAACTGGAAGTCAACATTTTCTTTGAAATCGGAGAAGAGATGCTGTGTATCCAGTCGATAACTGAGATCAAATCTTCTCCGCAACTGCATGCCGCCCATCTTCTCCTTGATTTCATCTGGTAATAATGCCGACATGTTATCTGCAGGTGATGAAAAAAGGATGAATAAAAAAATTAGTATGTAGCATGATTTCATTATTATAACACCCCAAAATCATATCCCAAGCCAAATATTAAACCTGTTATTGATTTAGTCTGGGCCTTATTAATGGTGAACATTTTGCACAAATCAGCAATTCTTCCAATCATTGTGGCCCAAATAATTAACAGTTAATAAAATAATCAGACACATTTTCTATTTTGACCTCTGAATGAATGTAGGGTAGGGTAAACTATGCCTTTTATTATGTGACTTGAATAATATTCTAGCATCCATAATTTGAAAATGAATTGGAGGAACTGATAAATAAATGACCTAAATAAGACAGTGCTACCATAATATGCGAGTACAATTTTACTTCTTGAAAATTGATGGACAAGGTTTGTAGGATAAGTTAAACCAAAACAAATCATTTACCAGGTTTAGAGCTTAGTACAGGGTGTCCAAAAATTCCCATACCTGTTTAAAGCATTATCTCCCATAAAATAATTTGCACTATAAAACTGGAAACATTTGGATAAAAAAAACATGTAGAATTAATTTGATATCAAACCTGTCCCCTTTTCGGAGGCACTGTAATATATAACACTAGCTGAAAGGTTTGGTTACATGTAACTCACAATATCATAAATTGTTCAACATGGAGGATGTCAGGTGTGTGTAGCTGTAAACATGTGATGTGTAGGTGCATTAAAGATAATACTTTGCTTAAATTAGAGGTTTTCTTTAGATAAAATTCAACTGATGCAAATTGTCAAACTTTTAATTCATGAATACAATTAATTTAACCTGAAATTAAAAAAAATCACAATGGAGAAACCTTTCTCTTCATTGCCTCTTTTCGCACCCTTTCATTCATTACATGAGCATAAACAAGATTTGAACGTCACGCCCACAATGCATTGCGCTAACTCATGATTTTTTTCCCACGATGCGTTTGGATTTCCCCTTATCTATACTAGTAGTATCAATACGATCGATATATCAGTAACCATTGTACCCCAAGATATTGATATCGTGGCTTTCTTGTATGCATGGCCCGTATCCGAAAATTGATGGTTCCCCGTCTTTTTGGTTTTCCAATAACTGTAAGTTCTAGTTAAGTTCTTAGGTTTTAGAAATAAGAAAATAGAACACTGAGAACTAATTTATTTATCAATGTAAACAAGAATCTATGAGCTTGTACGATGATGGCTTTATAAAGCCATGATTTTGTACATATGTCTATGGGAACAGAGATGAACCAGGGACTAAATTTATGGCGTTTTGTTAAAATGAAATGCATTGTGGTGCTGTCTTTAAAATCTCCTTTGGGTATGAAAGATCAGTGTTACAATTTGAAATACTTTTTTCAGTATTTTGGCAACACAGGTAGCTCTCATTGTAAGTTTGGTTTCAAAATAATTCAACAAGTTTTCTCTATCCAAATGTGCTTTTCAACTTTAAAAAGGTGTCAAAACGTACCATCTACAATATTGATTTGGTCAACAATTACCTGTCATTTCAGTTTGCACAGCATCTACTGATTTCATCACATCTGCCGAACAACGCTGATCTAAATGACGCCCTAACCCTGCTTCCAAATGCTTCTGTAATTCCTATATAAACAATAAACCATGATAGTGGTCATACTACATGTAATAAGTATTTTGATAACCTTCAGCTTTATCAAAGAGCACCAGATACAGCCATAAAATGTACTTCTCATAGTTGTGGGTCCTGATGACCTATAATCAAGGTCACTAAAAACAATGGGTCCCACCGTTCAAAAAAATCCTGTTCTTCAGGTCGCCCGACCCAGCTTCCTAAAAATCTGGTGGGAAAATTGTCCTGTACAAATGAATACCGACCCATATTTCAGAAATGTTGGGGTTTTGTATGTTTGAAGATATTTTATAGATTTTGGTGGTTTTGTGTAATTATGAAGATCCAAACGACTGGCCCAACTTGAAAGGTCTGTCAGCCCTTAGAACAATGATTTTTTTCTTCGCCTAATGTGGACGACTGCTTGATATACATTGTGGATATAAAATTAAAATATTCATCAACACCCAAGTGCTCAAAAACAGCTTGACGTTTGAAGACATCTGTCAGTTCCTTAGCATATCTTGGACACAATGGAATACTTTATTACAACCAATATGCTATTTGTAGAAGATCTTCATCAGATTGCCATTAGCTGCATGGTTTATATCATTTTTACACATTATAAATTGTTTACAACTTGTTTAAAACCATTTCTTACCTCCTTATAGACCTTGATAACCAATGGATCTGAATGAAACCGTTTGTCAAACTGGTCGACAAGAGATGATAGTTTTCTGATTTCATCTGTCATGGCTACTGATACCTGAGTAGAATAAGACAATATAATGAATCAAAAAGATGAGTATCTAAGGTATACCATCATGTACAATATTCAATGGAGACTTGGACAAAAAAACCAGTGATCAATCAAAATGAAGAGTTCTAATATTTATAGTCAATTCAATAAAACGGCTATGCAATTTAACAAAGATATAGTATGAATAGCATAATCAGAATATAATGTTAATGCTTGAGAGTACACAATAGTAAATCCAGACAAGTCTGAGGCAATATTCTAATACCATGGCTGTTGCTAGGCCAAATAGGGAAACCTATTCTTAAGAACAGTTTCAAATATGGTATTTATTACATGTGATCTTTTATAGACACATGCTGATTCTTCAGGCTACAAAATAAAATGACCAAAATGATGATTTATAAATATTTTTAGTCATTTATGTCCATGTCATTTCTAATAGCTGTCACCAAAATGTAGACCGGCAATTGTGTGTGGCCAGAAATTGTTGCATCATTTCACAGTTTTTCAATGCATGACCAGTCATATTGTGCAGAGAGAATCAAACTAGATGCATCATTTTATGGAATATTCCCATTCAATGCGGTACCAGTTCGAGGCTCTCCTTACAAATTGTGGATCCATTCTAAGAGCTGTGTTGCAAAACAGGACAGACCTACTCAAATAATTTCTTTTAGTTTTTAGGTGGAAATATATGGAGATGTGTTTCCTTGTAAAAAAAACCCCAAAGATACCTTTGTTTCTCCTAATTCTGATGTTTCCTTGATTTTCTCTTTACATTCTGCTGTTAGCACCTTCAGTTGACGTGTCATGTATTCTAAGCGATCATGTTGCTCCTTACGTTTCTCTATGCAGGTGGATCTGGCAAATGATAAAACAAGAAAACAATGAATATTGCATGAGGAACTGCTTCTTGGATAATGACTCGATTATGTGATACAGCGTGCATCAAAAGGAGGGACTTAGCAGGTGAAGTCAATTTGAGTTTATTGTGTGTGCTCTCAGAGTCATATTTTAAGCTTTAAAATGTATCAAAATTGATCAAGGCATTCAGATTTTATGATTGAAAATGTCTCCTAAATTCTTATTATTTTCCTTATTTTTTTCTGTCTGTTTTCATCTATATCTTGAACAAACAGCCGCATAGTCCCCCTTTTGATGTGCTGCATCACGTATAAGCTAATCAAAATAGGTCAACATATCACATATTCTGCTCAACTTGAGTAAGAGGTGATACAAGTTTTAACACCTTGGCCATGTATATGACTACTTCCAGGATTATTCTGCATCGATGCTTAACTTCGATGCACAAAGAGAATGTGTAGGCATAATTTATTCTTAAAATCAGACGAATTGTATCATTTGATATCAATTGGGTGGGAAAAAAACAATGTTGGTTTACACTGTTAACAGGCCAGTATCAAAATATAGCTAAACTCAATTGTTTCTTGATGCAGTGATATTAACATTAACCCCATAACTGGATTCCCAATTTTGGAAGAGAATTCAACAAATAAATCGCTGCTCCTCGACCGGGAATCGAACCGTGAACCCTCCGGACCAAAATCCCTGGCCCCCCATGGGCAAGCCACGGGTCTCAGCTACTTGTTCGCTCAGTATACTGCACTCAATATGGCTCGGTTGATTATGTCATCGAAACCGTTTGCACATGTGCTTGGAAGTATTATCTTGTTAGTATACGGGGCTGTTAGGGTTAATATATTGGTGCAGCATTGACATCCGTGCATCTTACCTTTTAGAAGTTGATGTATTATGTACTTCCTCTAATATTCCTTGCACACAATTTACTATCTGTGTACCTTGCTTAGCATGCTGCTCAAACTTTGTCTTTACTGCAGTGTGGGATATGCACTCCTGGTGTTGAAAACAGAGACAAGAATTGTATAGAGCCATTTCAGATTAAAGCCACACAAATGGCACAATGTGGGTTAAATAGGGAAAATTAAATTTGATTGAAAATTTGATATAATTGAATATTTATCATAAACAGATTTTGGTCCAATTATTTCAATCAGTGTTTCCTATTCTATATGAAGGCACATCTTAAAGTCAGTCATATTCCAAATTGTGAGTTAATTGGCTCCAGTGGTTCTTATGATAGAAGCAAAAACCAACTTGAAATGTTCCCAAAGATGAGTACACACATTATTTGGCGATATACATAACAATTTGGGAAGTAATTCACTAATTTTTCACTTGTAGCATATACACGAAACATCTACCAAGCCTAAATTTGTGCAGGGGTATGAGAAAGCAAAAGCTAGAACCTGGGCATTTTGATGATAACAATCAACCTTTGCTCTTGATTGATGGTTGTGCTTACCTCAAATTGTCTCTCAAAATTTTCAAATGCAAATAACCTAGCCTGATAGCCTTCAGCAAGGGGTCCACCTGCAGTCAAATATATTGGTTACAATCAATTATCAATTAGGATAAACAGGCATACGCCCAATTACATATAAATATAAACAGCATTAATAAAAGTTTACAAGAGTAACAAGAGAGATTCACATTTCATGTGACATCAAATCCATTGAAAAGTTGACAATTTAGCCTATAGGCTAATTATGGCCTTGGTATACATGTTATAGTTATCAGCCAGTATTGAAAATGATTTGCAGTGAAGAAACTAGTGTATATATTATTTCTTGAAAGTGCACATTATAAAATATTTCAGTTTCAACACTGAAATTTATGTATGTCAGTTTAATGTCACATTACCCTCGGACCTTGGAAATGACGACAATAACGCTGAATTTTAATTTGCGGACGTCACCATGCCATGCTATGCAAGAGAGGTCGCATTTATTTGTACTTGGCTTATCAACACATTCAATTCGGAAAATGTACAATGAGAGGAGCATTACAAATTGTTTTCAACCAATACCCGGGGTCGCGCAATGCAAATCACTGCCCCCTGCTCCAAGTATAAATGCTACTAGAGCCTCCATGGAAAACTAGATAATATTATGCATAAGTCAATCAAAATGTGAGTTTAACCAATCGCGGGAGCCGGCTGAGTACGCCGCTCCTGACTTCATCGTAAATTCTGATGAAGCTGAAGGAAAACCTAGGCAAAGACTTAAACTATTATACCTCATTGAATTTGAATTAAATGTTAAAAGGTGGTAATTGAAATAAGCCAAAATTAGAGTCATTCAACTCAAATGGATAGAAGTTTGTCATTCAAATTTCCCCTGAGACAATCGGTACCTTTCAATGTTCAATATACCAAATATCTCACTAATGTATAATTTCTCGGAACATTTTAATTCCATTAGTGAAATGTTCCATAATTTTCCAACCAACCACTTGTAATAGCAATAAATACAATCACAACTTTTAATGTTGAAAAATATACCACTGCCCAACAAGATGTTTGCAAACTTCAAACCTCCCTCCTACAACATTAACATTAAGGGTGGGAGGGTGGGAAAAAGCATGAAACAATATGGAATCGAAAGGGGTCGCCACGTAGAGGTAAAGCAACGAGACCTCCTACCACGCATGCGCCAGCGACCCTGCCATGACCCGAGGCCGAATGGGACTGTACCATTTACAGGGCCGGGGGTAAATTGAAAATGTTCTCAATTGCATAGCGAATATTTTTGATTATAACGGTCGAACATTGACATACTAGGGGTAAACTAAAATGCATGTTACAGTTCAGGTAATTATCAGTCAGTGCTGTAAATGGTTTTAAAAGAAGTACTCGATAGAAATCCATATGATAAAATAATTCTAAAAAGTGTACATATGTAACATTTTAAGTCTCAGCCTTGAAACGCTAAATAACGGTTGAACATTGTGCAAACATGTATGTCCAATGTGCGACCGTTATATTTCACATAGACTTGCTGTAGGCCAATTTCAAAAGTTTCAGAAAGAGAGTTGAAATTTACCCAACCATCTCTCTATCACAAGTGAAACGGAATGCTGATGTTAAAATTGTGCAATCAAAGAATCATAAACAAACATTATCTAATGTTAGGGGGCGGGACTTACTTCTTACGAACCTTTTACAAAGATGCGACTGGGTAGTTTCAAATGTTCCTGAAAAGCCTGAAAATGTCAATTTTCCTATATAAACATTACTATGCTTATGTACGGACCAAATTTCCTGAAACTAAGAAAATCTGAACAAAATTTCCTGAATCAGGAAACTTCCTAAAAAGTGGATCTGATAATATCCTGCATGCATAACTCTACATAACAAAAGGCTATGGCATGTACATGCACAATGGAAAAAAAAAACCTGGCATAAAAATGCTGCACCTTTGCTGACATAACGATAAGACTTACTTGAATCTGGAGTACTTGGTGCTCTTGGGGTGCGTGTGATGAGGGCTTCTTTCGCAGAAACGAAGAACACTCTGTCTACAGCCTCCTGCTCTGTCATAACACCAAGCTCTTCCACAAGGAATTTAGTGTCTCGCTCCATGTGCTGTTTCTTAACCTGATGATAAGTTAGGAAAGAAAATAGTTAAAGGTATTACGTATGGGTTACATTGATAATTAACAGTAACGGTTTCAAATTAGTGTGATACTTTGGGACCTCGGAATATCCCTCAGGCTGGGTTCACATAGGAGTATACGGTATACGGTATTCGCTATACGGTCACATAAGACGGCGCCATTCAAGGCCGTATACCTGCGTATAGTCAAGGAGTTATTATAGTTAACAACTATAATAACTCCTTGGTATAGTGTAGTATAGTATAGTATACCGGGAATCGTGCGTGTTCGATTTTCGTGCACCGTATACCGTCCTGTTTGAATGTGGCTGCAATTCGGCTACTACGAGTAGGGCTCGCGTATACCCTATGTGACTCGCCGTGCCCGTAATAGCGTATAGCGAACACCGTATACTCCTATGTGAACCCAGCCTTAGGACCTCGGAATATCCCTCAGGGATACGCCGGTTCCAAAGCAAAAATGGGTTGATTCTTCACAGTAACCTCGAAATAACTGATAAGCAGTCATTACCCTTTAAATGTGATGGCATTTGAACCCAGTGGACCGAAGAAAAATGCTTACCTTGGTACGGTAATGATGTACCTTTGACTATACTCTATTTGTCTTCCTCTGGACAGTGATGTAACTTTACAGGTGCAGCATTTACGCACACATATGTATCTTCCATCTTTCTGCGCTCGCCAGGGTGTATACACCAGCGACTCGAGTAGGCGCACGCATTTATGTGATGCAATTAGTAGAATACGCAGTTATGTCACTGTCTCCTGATGGATAAATAGACTTATAGATAACAATATTTTGATGTCACCTCCCAATAAATGTAACATTGATAGATTATACTTACAGCTTCTGAATATTCTTCCCCTGCTGATGCATCCCATCTGTTGTTCAGGATAAAGATGTTAGGTTTGGATAATTTCTCACTCACTTTGTGGAAGAAACTTTTCTCCTGAGGAAATAAAAAAAAGAGCATACCAAAAAAACCAATAAGACATCTTCTGGCTCTGATAAATTTTATGCTACAGTAAGTGCTGTCGTCGAGATCTTTTTTTCATGTCGACATGTTGCTATTTTAGAATCTCGATATCGACATGATGTCGACATATTATGATCCGAATACCAAGCCGATTGTCCCCGCAAATTAATGCCTGCGATAGTATGATTACTTTTAACGGTTTGCTATCGTTGGATATTGGTGTTTTTTCACAACTGTTGCCGATTGTCATTTAATGAATATCACTTTGCCAATTATTTTTTTATAAAATCATTTACTGACGATTTAATGTCAATTATATCGACATCCCGAAGTTGATATCGACATTTCGGGATAATAGCCGATATCCACATAAGGCACAAAAAAAAATTGTTTGGTTGCCCTTTCACCTCAATTTGTTTTGGGTCGGTAGGTCAATTTTTTTAATTTTTTTTTTAGATGTCAAAGAATGCCAAAAATACACTTTCAAGTGAATTAGATATGTTTTTATTTCGAAATATAAGTGTTTTTACAAATGTAAAATGGAAGATGAAAGGGATTTTACATGATTTTTGCATACATTACCTATCTTTTCTTACACAAACAATTCACACTCAGACAAATCAGATATCTATAAACTTGATGCAGTGCATATGGTGTTTTATTAAAATTGCCTGAGCGAAACATGTGAGGAGAAATGTTATGTTTACGATTGTCGTGTACCTGCTCTTTTAGCATCAGCCTAGTAGCTCCTAGAGAGGAATAAAATATGTATGGCCTAAGAATATGTCTCTGCAATACATTTTAAATGAACAGCAACCGTAATTCACCATCTCGTAAGCATTTATATTCATGAAATCTACTTTTTTTTCTTCTTTTTTTTTGGAAAAAAAAAAAAAAATTGACTGAGATTTTTCAATATTTTTCGGTCGGGAAAGGGCAACCAAGCATTTTTTTTGTGCCTAATGTCGACATCGTCCATGTTGATGACAGCCTTATGCTACAGCCATGGTAACTTTGTCAACCAAGTTTGTTAATTTTTACAAAAGGCCTTTTAAGGTTTTCAAGGTTAAATTTCCTTGAATTAAAAGTACTGTAAAAGTGGACATTTATTTTTGCGCTTTTCACGCTAAAATCAGCAAGCGCGAAAGTAATCACACACAAATAGATTAATTTTGTATGTAGGTCTATGTAAGGAAGCTCAAAATCGCAAAAATAAAAAGAAGTTAAATTATTAAAAATGTGCAAAGCGCGAAAAATTACACACACAAATATTTCCACTTTTACAGTATTTCAAAGACTACAATAAGACTTGTGTAACATACTGTTCTCATGAGTGTTGACTCGGCATTAGACACCAAGACAAAGACATCAGCATCCATACAATGCTTGTCAATCCACTCATCTAGATTAGGCTCAACATCTATCCCGGGACTACAATACAAAGAAGACAGAGATAAAAAGAAATCATTATCAAATTATTTTTTTAACAACAAGATATCGTTCTGAATAGGGAATATCTTCATTGTAAATGTAAATAATAAGTTATACTTTTTCATGGAACAATCAACTTGTATTGGCTGCACTGTTAAGAAATGAGAAGTAATAGCATTAGTTAAGTTCTCCATAAACCATACACAATGTGCTTGTAGTAAGCGCTACACCAACCAAGCAAGGCACAACTTATCGAACAAAACATGGCATGAGAATCACGAAGGTGCCTAATTTTTTTGATAGCTAATACAGTGAGGTTATGCAGCTGTTTAACATCTTTTTGTGGACAACAAAACTTATCGATGGCTTTGATGGCTGTAAACTTTGTGAGATTTCAGATTTAATATTGATATCATTGTTTTAATCCATTAAATCAAGGAATTAGAACAATAATGTTAAACTGAAACATATTTTCTTAAAATATTACTGAAAATAGTAGACAATGCAATTTGCAGCTCAGCAGGTTGTCTTGGGACTTACCTGTCCAATAGGATAACATCATTTTGTAGCAAATGACATTTAGACTTGGGCCAGAAGACATGTACAATAGTATTTTGATGATCAGCTACTCTCTCAGAGTGTAATGCGTGTGCTAGTTGACCTACAGACTGTATAACGCAAACATAAAATAGAACACTCTAATATGAGTTATTTATATTTGTAACAAATCATCACTGATATTATACAGATTAAATATACAGGAACACAATAATAGATTAATCAAATAATCAAATGGTGCATTTTATTCTGTCAAAAACTTGGAACAAGAGTGGGACCTAAAGTACACTTATCATTTACCAGTAATCTGAAAATGTAACAATTTAAAAGAAAGAAAATAGCATCTTAGACCGAGATCCTTTGAACTATTTCAAAGAAGTGAGATATTTAACCCAAGTTGTATACCTGTATACTCATTCTTTCACTGGAATCTTGTATTTGTAGGTATGCTTCATCCGTCTCACTTCCCTCCACTGAGATGAAACAATCTGTGGTATGTCCAATACCGGATGGCAATACCTTATCTCTCATCATGGCATTCACAACTGTACTCTTCCCATTGCTTGTCCTGTAACACCAAAGGTATAAATAGTTCAACATTTAATTTGTTTTCAACATTAATATAAATTGTTAATGAGCTCTTCAAAAGTGCAAACACCCTTTCACTTGGTTCTGAAATGGTAGTTATGACCAATGATTAACAAAAGGTAAACATATTAGCTTTACGGAAGTCAAGATATAGGGATGGTGTTTGAGAATGAAAATTTGATTCATGTTTGTTCTGTAGGGTGGGGTGGTGTTAATGGGTTTTTTTAGTGGGGAGAGAGGGTAGGAAGATTACACAGGCTGAAAAAGTAGGCAATACGGAAAGCTCCTTGCCGGGAAATTTGAGCATTTGGAGGGAAAATTTGGCATTTGGAGGGAAATGTTACTCTTTCATTAAGAAATGCATTCCATTTTGGAGGGAAATTTGGAATCGCTTGCCGGGAAAAAAACCTTTTTTCAGGCCATGAAAGAACCACATTCTTTTGAAACACATGCTTAGGCTTTTGTTTGATTGTGATAAACATACTTTTATTTAGCACGTTTAACAAAAAGAATTCACCTACCTTCCAAAGAATGCTACTTTCATGTGGTCTCTTGCCAGCACCTCTCTGATGCCTTCCACCTGAGCAGAAAAGGTTTCTATTTTGGTATGAACATCACTGGTAACCACATCAAGATCCTCTGGTACACCTGTTACAAATAATAATACGGAGTTATTCAAACCTATGGATTCTCAATAGCTGGCGTGCAGGACAAATCAGTTCCCCTTTAACAAGGAATGGGTTATTTATTTGGCCCCTGTGAGAATGTCTTTATTAACATAGTTGTAGCTCTCCTTTGCCTTCACACAAAGATTATTAGGAACACAGGTCTAATAACCATATCATTCTTGATTAGATCCTTACTAAAAATAGCACACACAGAGGGATTTTATTAGCTATTTCAGAAATTACTTTGAGATAAGGCAGGCAGGCATGATAAGCTTACTTTTGGTCTTCATTGTGGCATGTAAGAGACTCTTTTAGAGTGGATTGTTTCTTGGTTATTTCCACCAATTATAGGGGAGAGTGGGGTATGTTGGAACGCGAGGTTAGTTGAAACATTGAGATTTTCCTAAAAACCAACAATTAATTTCTAGAAACACTGCCATCAGGTGGTGTGCAAAAGCAACCCCCACATACCACATTGCCTACAGCACATGGGTGTCAGTCTTCTTGGAGTTAGAAAAGAAAATTCAATTTTTCAACTTTTTTTAAATTTTTTGACATTAAGAAATTTGGTATTGTATTATCTCTATGATGTTTGTAGATTCATGTGGCTATATTTTTAGTATGTTAGGCTCTTATACTAAGCTACAAAATAAGGCTTAATAGGTGTGCAGTTGTATGCCATGTTTTGCACAATAAGCTTAAACATCTGCCATGTTCCAACCAACCCCATGCATGGGGTTAGTTGAAACAGCTGAAATAATTTTTTCAAAGTGGATTATTTTAATAAACATAAACAAGTCTTAGAATGTTATATGCTGTATTTGTAACACACATATGTATGCTTGAACTGATAAAGTTATTGAATCCTGAATCAATTTTAATTGCGTTATAGAGTCATTTTTCTGAAAAATGTTCCAACCAACCCCACTCTCCCCTACACACAATAGCCCCTGTGAACAAATGTTGGCAACTGCAAAATACACACAGAGGGGCTACTTTTGTTTGAAACTGTTCAAAATAGCCCTAATGTTGAAGAAGAAAAAACTGTGACCCCTGGTTGAATCAGTGATAATACTATGAACAATTTCACAAAATGGACACTTTTAAGGCAAGCATGTGAACATTCTTTTGTTTGTACCTGAATCTTTTCATAGACAGTAATGTAATCATTGTTATACAACATAGGGACATCCCTTTCACAGTTATCAATTTTATCACAGCCTCAATTTTTTAAATGTCTTTCAAATACCATGACAGGAACACACACAAATACACTGTCTATGAAATTGACATTTATTACACCAAGTTCCAGTGTCCTCCAACCCCAGCAACTTACTATGTATGAATGCAATGCTCTCCTCAACATGCACGGCCATCTCATGGTAGATGTTGTTCACTTTCTTCTTGGCATCCACAAAGAGCCTCAGAGGTGTAGAGGAATGATTATTGGGGTCATGTTCCATACTGCTGAATGGTTTACTAACCACAGAATTGGAACGAGGATTTGCACGTCGCAAGTTTCCGGACATGTCTGGTGAATGTGACATCCTGTTGAAATATGAGGAGAAAAGAAAGTGCATACTTGGCTTATATAAATAAATAGCACCGGCAAGAATGTACATGACATACTATAAAATTCTGCCACTGATTAAATAACTACATCTATGTATCAAGGGTTAGGCTTTAGGCTATCAGTGTATGTGACAGAACTAGGATCCAAAAAGAGCTATAGAGCTACATGAACATACACATGTAGTGCATATACAGGGTGACCCAAAAAAATGTTAACACTCCGGGCACATAAGATATCTTAAAAGGACAGGAACACACTGATCTAATCTTGATGTATTATGAAAGCTGAGTAAATAAGCTTTCATTTGCATTTTATTGCGTTCCAATTGGTTATTTAGAACGGGAGATATGCTTCAGCAAACATGAGGAAGCAAAATTGGCTTGGTCCAATCCTCTCAGTATGAAAGTAAAGTTTAAAATGCACGAAGCAAGAAGCAACATGATTAAGTCACACACACACATTGATAAGTTAATCTCTTCTTTGTTCTTTTCAACGCATTCGTTGATTCTTTTCAAGCTTAAATTGATTTATGGTTAATTTCAGTGCAATATTAGTTTTATTTCAGTGCAATATTAGTTAATTATAATTTATTTAATTGGATGGACCATTTCAACAAAGAACATGATATGTTTCAATTTCAATTGTAAAGACTGCTTTACTGACAGCTACCCATTGCACATGGAAAAAGAGTATAGAACTTGAACTCAAGACAAAATACCTATATAATTTATGTGGAATATATTTATTTAAATGTCTCTTAAAGGGGCGTGTACATCTCAAGTGTTTGTCCTGGACAAAAATCACATGACTCGCTTCGCTCCCAAGTCCTCGCGACTCGCGTGCCCGGCAAAAAGCCCATGATGCAATACTAAGTCGTAAAAGATGTGCACATAAATCGACAAAATGCTGTACAAACGAAATATAATATATCTAGAATTGTTTCAAAAAGTAGTGTTATTCGTTACATTTAAATCAGAATTACTTTCTTTAACAGTAAATAATCAACTTTTGAGCGAGAAACTATCTTAAAACTACAAAGATTAAGAAATATGAAGCATTTTAAACATCTAATTTAGAGAAGAGTGGTATGTTGAACCATATTACTTTTGTTTGTTATTGCGTTCACATAGCGCATAGTTGGCTCAGCGGTAGAGCATTGGACTAGTAAACCGGAGGTCGTGGGTTCGAATCCTATCACGTCTTGAAATTTTATTTTAATCATTTATATACATTTTTTTTATTAGTTTTCGATATTGTTTATCATTTTGTATAATTATTCATTATTGTTCAATTATAGTTTATTTTGGAATGTGGAATTATTTACGATTTAATTTTAATTTTCCACTGACTGTTTAGTGTGCATGGCATCATGAAATGTGAATGAACCGCGGTATACCACCGAACTGTCCTAGGCCCTACTCCTATGCAATCAGGTCAATACAATAGAAACTCGTTGTGTGTTATTATCGATTGAGCTAAACTTGTATAAAAAAAAGTAAATGCCAGCCGTTATGTAATACAAATCAATGTGCCTGTATTATTATTATTGAAATAATGTTTCGGTGGTGTAGGAAATAGGAAAATCGATTCAAGGACATGAGCCGACTGGCTTCTTATTTACATAACAATTGGCCTTTGCAGATCATGTTCATAGACTAGGGGCCATTCAATGTAGGCCTAGGAGTAGTAAACACAATTATATTTACAGGACATTCTTTATCGCAGTGAAATTGCAAAAGAAAAAAAGTATCATTCAACATTCAATAAATATAGCGAACGATAAGCAATCCTGTCAATTTATAAAAACAAACAGTGTAATAACAAAACAGAAAAGAAAACCATCCCCATCCGCAGGATTCGAACCACTGACCTCATGATTGTGAAGCCGGCGCTTTGACGTTTGAGCTAATGAAGGCTATACATAAACGTTTTGAAGAAAAACATTACATAGGGTTCAAAATACAAATATCTCTTAAATCGGAGGCTAACTGGGAAAATTGTACGCCCAAAAAGTGTGCATCTACTCGTGGAATTCCACGAGTATTTTGCATACCGAGCATGCGCATTTGTACACAGCAACAACAGAAACAGCATCCGATTGGTCCAATTTAAAGGCAGTGCATCGAACGATCGTCACGCGGGAGGCAAACGTGCGCCCTATCGCATCACGCGATGTACAACGCCGCGTGAAACTACCGGCGCTCTGTGGCGTGATGGTGCGTGAACAAGCTCAATTTTTTCACGAATTTATCAGCGCACACTTTTAGAACTGTATTTTTTCCAGTCTTCACATTTGAGCACCCTCGCAGGGGCCGTGTGGAAAATCGGGAAGACAGAAGGATCCAGTCTAGTATTTTGGTAGGGTTATATTAACAAAACTTAGAAATGTTTGGAAGAAGAAAAAAAAAGAAGAAAAAAAACTTCTAACCCTAACTCTACCCCCCCCCCCCTTCCAGGCCTCTGGTCTCCATCACCGAGCCAGACTCATTTAAAACAGCAGTACTAAGACATAACAAACAAGAAGAAACCAAACGCAACTAAAAAAGCACACCAGCGCTGTAGAGTGAGTGCACAACCAGTCCAATATCCTTCTTGCTTGGATCCCTAATCCCGCTCAAGGCTAATTTTACAGCAATAAACAAATCATGAAATGATGCCGACTGATGCAGCGTGTCTATAGTATAGTACTAATACTAGTTTAGTCAGTTCCAAATTGGCGAAACCTGTTTTACAGCAGCAAATTAATTCAGAAGAGCGTCGTGCGTAAAACGCTGTCACTCATGGCACAAAATTGCATGCAATGAATGTTTGTAATGTTAACTTTTATGTTGCAACAACTTGAACTTGCATCATTTTATGTGTGACGCTTGCGTATGGCAAAATCGCGCTTGTAGACTTGGAAGTTGGATTACTTTTGCTCGCGGATAGATAAAACCGAATATTTCTCGCCAATTTGAACTGATTTAACTACGGTATACCCTCAGTACTGGCTAGTCCCAATAGTGACATGTCCTAGCTACCTAGCATGCTAGGGTCACAAAACTCCCTATTGACTGTTCACGTCTCGCGAAATTCACATTGAGTGTCAGCACTGCCGATTATTCACCTCAATATTTCCCCCAAAATGAGGATGCTTGATCAAAATTAATTAACTCAATGTATAACTAAGAGTTCTAGGAACAACATGTGAGCGCATTTTGATTGATTTAAATTATATTTGATGTGAAAATCTTGAATTAAAAATGTGATTTTCGCGACGTCGAGGGTGTTGTGGCTATAGTATAGTGAAGCATGAACGATAGTATAGCCACCATTGGGTCTAAGTACTGGCTACAGGCCTACCACAAGCGTCTAGCGAACGACAGTGGTAGCACGCCAATCAAATGCTTCAGCTATTGTGTGTTTCAACACAATAGATCCAGATCGCTGTAAATAGCGACTTACCAATCCACTCGGCAATATCGATAATTCCAATATACTGGCGGCCCGACTGGCGGCGTACTTTGCCACTCTCGGTGCTCAGGGCAGGGTGGATATATCATGGCCCATAAATCGGTTTAGGTTTGGAGCAAGGAAATTGTTAAATTATTAAAGTGTTTGTATTGTTTGTTTCTTAATTAAATAATAAAACGAACTTGTGTTTTAAATAATAAAACGAACTTGTGTTTTAAATAATAAAACGAACTTGTGTTTTGAATAATAAAACGAACTTGTGTTTTCTTTTCGATTTTAGTTCAATAAAACATCTATGACTTTAAAAATAAAAATAAATACCCTTTTCTTTTTGGGCCACACATTTCTTTGCTTTTTTTTCTAGTATTTCAGCAGTCATAACCTTTTTGTTAAAGTTTTTAAAAGTTTAGATGACAGATTTGCTACACTTCAGGACAACGAACCAAAGTTTCAAGGTAGCAAGGGTGATCAAGTTCTGATGAGGGTTGTTTATTAAAAAGGTCCCGACACAAAAACAGTGTTTATTTGATTCGTCTCATAATTAAGCTTAGTTATTTATTATCATAATAAAATGTTTTTCACAAAGTATAGATATGTAGTGTTCAATATAATAGAGACAGGTTTATAATTGCGTGAATCAATCTATATATCTATCTATTTCATGATATCTATCTATCTTCGTTTTGCACGAGCACACAGGTAGGCCTACTCCGAAATTAGAAGTCTAACACTTTCCACGCGGCTATTTATTTTGACATTTAGGCTACATAACAGATTTTTCAGAATTCTTTCCCAACTTTCATGATCTATCTTAAACATTTATTTTATACTGAACCAATACTGTGAATGTTTGAACTTATTTCAAACCGAATTAAACCATTTTAGATTTTTTTTAATCTAAGTCTAGGCCAAAAAACTACGAAAAGTTATTTTTGCTGGTTATCTTATTTATTTGTAGCCCTATATATTAATTGACGACACAAAACAGCCTAGTGTTAATTATGCGCCTGCGCAACAGAATCGGTGATCGATTCAGAGCTTTGGAATCATCATCAATCTTCCATTGGGGAAAAGTCGATTGGGAATAAGTCGATATTGCATCGATCACTGGATCTATTGTGTTGAAGACACAATAGCCCACACAATAGCTGAAGCATTTGATTGGCGTGCTACCACTGTCGTTCGCTAGACGCTTGTGGCCTACCACCCCTCACCCGGACATAAATATTTAATATATGCTTGTTTTCGTAGTTACTGAGTGAGAGGTTGTTGAATTTTGCAACTCTGTTCAATTTTGCACAAAATTAGACTCTCGTTTTTCTCTCCCTCGACTCAATTCAACTCTAGAGATCTAAGTGTTTCATACAGATAATGCCTACATATCTTCATACTTACCAATATACAATAACAAGAATCGCTGTATTACATCAGAAATTACGAAACGTGCACTCGCGGTGAGTAAAATCCACAAGAAGAACACGCAGGATGTACAAATTTGATAAGAACCAGGATGACCCTTGACCTAGAATTGACCTTCTTTGACCCAAAAATGACAACATTGGCGGAGATTTCGAAAGATCAGGATGGGTGATTCGGACTACGAAGAGCAAGCTTATATTCAGGTTTAGCAATATTTAAGACTCCTTTCAATATGAATAAACAATGGGCTATTCCAGATAATACATACACCCCCCCTGTGGATGACATTTTGTTGAGTTGCACGAAAGTGATGGATTTCCAGGCTTAATATTTGTAAAATGACCGGATGTCCCTTGAATGCTTCTATTTTGTCCGGATATCCAGTGGCACAATTTCAAGCTGAATTTCAACCGGATATGATTTTTCCAGGTATTTATGCCCCCCTTCGAACCCCTGTGGATGACATGTCACCAAAGTTTTTAAAATGCCGGATATCCACAAGTGGTATTTAGAAAATATCCTGGATATCCGGTGATGATTGTGCTGAAATGCCCTGTGGATGACATGTCGCCAAATGTTTAAAAATGCCGGATATCCACAAGCGGTATTTGAGAAATATCCCGGATATCCGGTTACAATTATACTGGAATGCCCTGTGGATGACATGTCGCCAAATGTTTAAAAATGCCGGATATCCACAAGTGGTAATCTGTCAAAATATCCCGGATATCTGATGACAATTATGTGCAGCGTGATAATCGTTCGATGCACTGCTTTTTAATTGGACCAATCGATTGGTGATACGGATATGGGGAAAATATCCGGCCTCCAGTGCGGATCATACTGGACATGCGGAATATCCAGCCAGATATCTGGAAATATTCAGACTGTCAGCAGAAATTCCGAAACATTCTTAAGTTTTTTGTATCGTAGTATCGCATCACTGTTGATGATCGACTCAGGATATCCGGAAATATTCAGACTTTCAGCAGTTAGACTCCGGATATTCGGAAATATTCAGATTTTCAGCAGAAATTCTGAACATTCTTTGTTTTGTATCGCATCACAGTGGATGACTCGGATATCCAGAAAAAATATCCAATATTTATTCTTTAGCAATATAAGTTCTAACAATATCATTCATTATTATTTATATGGGCCTTCCAACGTAACAATAAAAGTGTGTATTTGAGTATTGAGCACCAAAGTTCCCGGATGTGTGACCATATTCAAAAAAAATTGCCGTCCAATATTTTTAGTGTGGCGCAGAAAATGTGCACGTTAGTATCCGCAGAGAAGGTCGATCAGTTCGGGCTAACTTATTTAGTTTTTATCAAAACAGTCTTTATATAATAATATTAATATCAAATGTCTACATTTTTGGGTGATACAAGAATATATTACATAAAACATATTCTTGTAATGTATCACCCTCAAAGCCATGGCATTAGATATCCAGGTGAAAATACTGTATACCGGTACATTAATTTATAAATAATAAAAGCAAAAGGCACTATAAAAAAGCCCCCCTGAACATTTTGGGATTTAAGTATACATACATGTAGGGGATATGTTGGGAATTTTTGGGGATATCAAGCTGAAAAGCAAAAATTTGTTAGTTTACAATCGCATCAGTAGTCAAACCTAGTTACGAAACTGATAGTAGTATTAAACAGTCTTATTTATTTTGGTCAATTTCATTTCACTTTTATAGAATTCATCCATGAATTCAAACAAGATTTCACATTGTTTACATTTCCAACCATCTATTTTTAGCCAACTACTACAATAATGTAACCACAGCCAATAACCTTCATGGCCCCAGGCTAACCACAGTTCCATCAGTTTGTCCTTGCAATACTGCTACGTAGTATAGTACTAATGTACTTGTACATGTAGTGGTGGTATTATACACAGATAGTACTTGTTGCACATTTGGATTTGATGGCGTGTGGATAAGCTTTATAGACCCATTTTACTGAGTAAAATTTCACAAATCTCAACAACATTGTTTTCTGGCGTATTTCCAGCATGTTTTTGCACTAGATTATTATTGTGAATGTATCTCAATTATTGAAATAATAAATGGATGGACTACATTAAAATTAAAATAAATCAAAAGTGAAAAAAGTATGTGCGCGAATATTAAAGAAGAAAAAAAACATAATCCTGTTAGAACATCCAAAGCTAACTAACACACTGCACTGTAATGGTTTGGGTTCTGATAATTTATATGTGCCCTAATGTACCATATTATAATTGAATGAACTTATAACAATCAGGCATTCATTACTTCAGTGTACAGAGTTCAAGATTATGTCAAGTTTTCTGGATGTGTGACTAAAGTAAAAGAAAATAGCTGAGACTTGAGAGTATTTATAATGTTGGCAACATGCATAAAAGTTTCTAATGTTTGCATTTTGATAATATTTACATGTATTTTCTGGGTCCTAAAGTAGATTTAAATAACTAAATTTAACTAATGGGAGGTTTTTGTTGAATTTGAACAGTGATTACTATTTTAAAACATACTATTACTATTACTATATTTGTTCAGCTTCGACATGAAACAAAAATCAACATTTATAATCACAATGAAAATAAAGATAAAACATTTATTAAAAGGGACACAATGTCATACTGAATTTTTTTTAAATTTTAATTAATTTACTTCAGAATTCAAGATGAACATTAAAAATTGCCATTATTGTAAACACCCAGCAAAACTTGATTTAAACAATATTTTAAATATGTTGGAATACCACCCTTAACTATGTAAAATGCTGGTTGCGGCTCTACCAGCATTTTTGAAGCGACGTTTTGTTGTACAAAAAGGACTGATTTTTCTTAATCCTGAAGTTACTTATAGGTGTAAGTTCCTACATGTAATACAATTGTAAAATTATACAAATCCCAGTTTTTATCATATAATTTTGTAATTGAGGGCGCTGCCTCCACCAAGCTTAAAATTTACTATCTATAAAACCAAAATAAACACATTTTACAGAAAAACACATCATTTTTATTGTTTGTTTTGTTTTATTACGTATCGTTTTTTAATATTTATATTGTTTTATTCAAGACTATTTATAAATTGTGTGTTTTGGACGTTTTTAATGTGCATTTATTTTCTTCTTTTCATCAAAATGTTGTTTTCCGCGTTTAACCTTTCCGCAACGCAGAAAACTTTGGCCCTTAGTTAATGCCCCTTTAACCTTTCAATTTTGTAAGCCTTGACTTTTGTTCATTCATAATTAAACTTATCAAATTTTATTGAGTTCTTCATGAAACAAGTTGCTTCGCCTTTCTCATTTTTTATTGATCACTAATATTTTTAATTCTTGCCAAATCTTCACAATACTTGGGAGGGGCTGGAAATTCTTATTTTTGGTACACCCGCACTTTTTTACCCTTCTAACCAAGCCTAATTTTGTTGACCCCCTTCTTGATAATTGGACCCAAAACTTCTTTGACCCCCCCCCCCCTGAACATTTCTCTGACAGGTCCTGTTGAAGTCAAAGTCAAGAATCATAGTTATAATGTAGGCTACAGTATGTAGTTATAGGGCCTATAGATAATATAACTGGCGGCAATAACATTTAGTGAATTGGATCTCCTAGCAAAATTAGCGAAATTAAACTGCTACCGTAAAACGGGGTGAATAGGGACATGGGATAGGGACAAAAATGGGGGAAAAAATTGAAATGTCAATTTTTTGTATTTGAATTTTGATGTAACTTTATGTCATAAACCAACTCCAAAAGTGTGCCAAATGTACTTCATGCTAATATTCCGAGAGATGAGGGTGCTATTTTGTTCACTTAGTATTTTTCACATTTAATGACACATAATATTTATCTCCATATTTGTAGAAAGATGAACATTTGATACTGAATTGTTACATATCAATTAGAATATAAAGCTCAATTCAAAGAATAACAAGTGATATTTTATGATCTTCAAGCACCTAGATAAATCGCTACCTAAATAAGTCAAATATTTATTTCCTTGTTATTAAACTGACACGTCTAAGAAATATTGTTAAACAATAATTTTGAATAGTTATAATGGTAAAAACTAATTAAAAGTGATTGTTTGGGTTTTTCAAAACTCATTCATTATCCATATTCACCCATGCAGAATAAAACAGGTAAAAACTCTTCAAATCTAGTGATTTTCCTACCCAGAATAATGCTGTCCCTATTGACCCCGACATCGGGGCGAATAGGGACACCGACCTTTGTAAGAAAAAAATATATACCCATCACATATTTTAAATAATTTATAGTGGCAGTTCAAAGACATTATAGATGGACATAATAATGTGCTAAACAGTTTGGCTCAATGAGGCTACATTAAAAAAAACTACAATCTAGAGAGTGCTGAAACTGTCCCTATCCACCCCGTTTTACGGTAGCATATGACGTGTTAAAACCTGAGACTTAGGAAAGCCTTTGATTTCAATCACAAATCCATCTAAAGAACTTGAACAAGTCTTGTCATTTGTTTCTAAGCATGTCTCAATTACAATTGGTTATATTCATGACATTTGATGACAAATGATAATGGTTAAATTGGCCTGAGGACGTGGATGCTGTCACCAAAATAACACCTGCAGCCATTTATAAATCTTGCAGATAAACTAAAATTGAGCAATACCTAAACAAAGAGTGCATCCAAAGGCAAGATACAGTTTTACCACTCACCTTTTAGACACCTTTTAGTAGCCACTGGGCTATTTTAATACCTAAATCTGCCAGACTACAGGAGAACTGATTTTTTGTTTAAAAAATTGTTTTTAGATAATCAAGTATAATTAATTATGCAGATGTCTTACAGCCTCCTGCAGCACAGGTAACTTTCTAAATACTATAATTAACAAGCTCCTAACATTTCAGCTTTGTAGCATTTATACTTTTCTTGTAAAAATTAATTAAACATTAATGCATATTAAATATTTTGCTAGGGGGTCAAAAAAACCAATAAGAAACAAAAGCAATGAACGCTTCAATTTTGCTTCATTTTTGACCAAAAAAATTGTCATCTAGAAAACCGTACCTCCGATCAATCTCAAATTTCAGATTATTGTGGAGCTCGGCAAGCTCTATTAAAATATCAAATAAAAAATTACCAGAGGAACAACCTTAAATGTCTAATGTTACTATTTCTTGCTTGAAATGAATAAGTAAGCTTAAATAAATGTTTTTAGACTATTACCAGTCACACTAAAAACATTAGGGCCATCTGCAATTGATTCTTAGTTTCCTATTGGAGATTTTAAAATTGGAACCAGGTGAGAATTCAATATTCGTTATTTTGTGTCAATTCATTATTGACTTCCAAATGAATATATTAACTTCCAATATTCATTTGAGAGGTTTGAATACCAGGATGTACATAAAAAGGGCTATGCTTCCTGTATACATCGTATAGGCCCCGGAAAAACGTGATTTCCTGTGATTTCCCTATAAATTTGCAACCCTAACCAAGAAAATCCCGCAAAAACAAATCAAATCTGAGACCATAATTAACCGCGACCAAAAACTGTAACTTGTGTCGTACGCTATATAATTTTTTTTTTAAATCATGACCGAAAAATCGCCCCCAATCACTTTTTAGCTGCGTTCAGACCTGACTTTTAACTCGAGTTAAATATTTTATGACCCGTGATAAAATACTTAACATATTTTTGCTAACTCCACGTCGTTATCACGACCAAATTAACCCGTCAAATTTAACTTGACTGCCCTGCCCGTAGAGTTAATAAGCTCCGGGTGTTAAATAAGAGGGGGTGCATGTGTTACACAAATCTATTAATGTTTGTATCTATAAACGAGATTTAAACCAAAGCATGCGCAATTTTAAGAAAAGTGAGACGAGTTGGTATTAAAATGCTTAAAATACCAATATTTCAATATTAAAATATCATGATTGGCAACAAAATATTGGTGTATCATCAGTAAGAGTACAATGTAAGACACAAATCAAATGTTATGTACCAAGTAAATGTCTACATACTCATTAGGCTGCGCAATGTTTACAAGCTAAATGTTTAATATCAAAATATGTTTGGCAACAAAATATTTTGTATCAACAACCATTAACAGGCATGTATTTTGTAGTATTGTTTTCTTATGGTGCCTAATGATAAATAGTCTGCTAGACTAATCTTTATGAGGGGCTAATATCTTCAACGTTAAAATATGTTTGCCACGAAAATAATGTGTGTACAGTATATACAGAATCACTGTGACTATTTGTTCCCAAGTGTCTTGTGTCAGCTCAGCATCAGAAAGATATTTACTTTCAACATTAAACTGTTATTACCACAAAATAGCTATATAAAGTGGTATTGGCTTAGATTTCATTTACACATTGGAGGATGGAGTCCGGTGAGGTTATAAAAAGTTTAAACAGTAAAAAAGGGACTATATCACTATCAGCCCAAACTTCGTACTAATTGTAAATTCAAATCAACTTTCCAATGTGAAAATTATCTCCATATTCTAAATAGATCTCAAAGATCATTATAATGTAAATTACGTATCAGTGCCCATAATCTTGAATTGAAACTGGGCGTCACTCAATTCCAAGAATACCTCCTGAAAATAGAATTTGTCAGTTGTGTAGGGCCTACCCAAAATAAGGTTGAGGACGAGTTTCACTTTGTTATGAAGTGCACGGCATATAATCGTCCTCGCAGTACACTGTTATCATCTCTTCAGGGATGTTTAAATATTGATATTAATTCTGATGAGTAGGCCTATGATACTTTTATCAATATTATGTGTGCTTCTGATTTTGATATTTTTAAAATAATTGCTAACTATGTTAATGCTGCTTTTGATATTCGTTCTATGGCGAAGCAGCATTAATTTGTCTCATGCATGATGTAACTTGTATTCATGAACTGAAGCGCAATGCAATGCACTATGCGCATTGTACTCTTGTGTATGTTTTCTACATTGTATGTGTGCTATTTGACTATACCTGTATGTTGGGTTTTATATGTCAATAATATTGAATGAATATCAAGATTTGTAAGAAATTCCATCCCCAATATGTAAAAGTATAAGCAACTGCTTATTACCCATGACCACTTCATAAATGTCCCTCAAGTCTAGCCTCAAATCTAGCTCATACAGAAACAAACCATGGGATCACTCATGTGTGACGATCCATTTTTACTCTTCAAATTGAATCATAATGAAGAATTATTAATGATTTGAACAACCATATAACACAACAATACTGTAGTTTAAAATAGAAAGGAACGAAAGATAAATTTATTAGCAGACAAGAGATTAAGACAGTATCACATGTGAAAAAACAACATCTAATCTCATTGATTTAAAGGTCTATTATGTGATCTTTCCAGTGAACACCCTCAACATCGAAAAAAAAAAATTGAAAGCAGATTTTCTTGCAGATTACCATTTCTTATCATAAATCGTATACATTCCAAGTTTCAGGGCGATACGATTCTTAATTACTTCAAAATCATGGTTTTAGAGTGAAAATAAACTGTCAGGTGTGTTAACACGACAGTATATATTTTCACTCTAAATTCACTCTAAAACTATGATTTTGAGGTAATTAGGAATCGTATCGCTCTGTAAATTGGAATGTATGTACAATTTATGATCAGAAATGTAAATCTGCAAGAAAATCTACTTTCTAAAAAAAATCATGAATAGAGGGCACTCTCTGGAAAAGATCACATAATATGCCTTTAAGGATGAAAAGAATATTGAATTTTGAGCATCGATATCATTTTGGGACAGCCTGTATCTAAATGAATTTTAATTACCTTGAGACTGTTGTCGATTTCCCCCCTATTTTGCCTTACCATATTATCCCTTATAAGCTCCTATAGTAAAGTCATTTTAGTGGGTCTTTATTTGTTACATCTTTTAATTTTTTTATTCTACAGTTACAATATTGAACAGTCTTGTTCTCGCATTTTATTTGGTTACATTTACAGGGTTAGTGTTGTAAGGATAGAGGTCAGGTTAAGGTTATGGCTATTAATAGTCATCATGACTAGGGAATCTATTATTTTAAGAGATTTGGGATCAATTGGTTAGATAAAGTATCTCAAAACCAAATGGTGTTCAGGTGGTATGAAATGGAGAAAGAAAACAAAGTTTGACAAAGAGGTTCATGGAGGGTGGGGGGGGGGGGGGGACTCTTCACAATTGGGTATTTTTCAAAAATATATATCTCAAACCTAAAAAGATGTGATGATCTGGGTGGTGTCAAATGAAGGAGAAGAAGATAAAGCATATAATAATATAATGTATAAACAAAATGATTCTGTGTGCTAGTCCTCACAATTAAAAAAAGAAAAGCATAAAAGCATGAAATAGAACAAAATCAGTATAGAAAGGTATATTATGCGATCTTTTCCATGGAATCTGTGATTTTTCCCGAGAAATGCATATTTTTGGTCAAATTGCATAATTTATAACCATGAAACTCAACTAAAATATCTTGTAAGTTGTATTAATAGTTACAGAGCAATAATGCTTCCTACTTAAAACTTGTGGTTTATTTTCTGAGTGTTTTTTGGTTCTTAAATGAATTCCATTTTAACGCCGTTACCAGAGTTGGCGGATATGATCGCAACTGTACACAAGTGAACACAATTACGGAATGCTTTTTTATGATGAAAATTGGGAAAATATGTTGACAATTCCTTATACTTGGAAGCAGATTTCCATCGTGATATAGTACAGTTATGAGATTTTTCTACAGAAAATACTTGCTAGTCGAGCTTAATTATAAAACAGAAACAAATAAATGTATAAAAGTTTTAAAAAAACACATAATATTCCTTCAAGATGCTACTCCCCATAATTGGGTATTTTTCAAAAATAAATATCACAATTTTAAACTAATGAGGTGTCAAATGACAGAGAAGAAAAAATATACAATAATACAATTTCGGGGGTGCTTCTCCTCAGTGATTTTGTTTAAAGATGAAATATCTCAATAATTAAAATGTTGTGACCTGTACCTGTGGTGGTGTTAAATGAAATTGAACAAAATTAAGAACGTTAAAAAAGAACATGATTCGTAGCTAGTAGCTATAGGTTTGGCCACTGTTGCAATTGTAAACTAACCAATTCCTGCTCAGCTTGATAAAACAAATGTATCAAATGACGGGGGGGGGGGTTACTTTTGTTAAATTGAAGAAAATACAGTATTTTCACCTGGATATTGAATGATATTGCTAATGAATGAATATTGGATATTTTCCGGATGTCGGAGTCATCCACTGTGATATATGCGATGCAAAACTTAAGAACGGTTGAAATTTCTGCTGAAAGTCTGAATATTTCCGGATATCCGTAGTAGGCCTAATCCACCAGTGATGCGCGTGCGATACAAAACTTAAGAATGTTCGGAATTTCTGCTGAAGTCTGAATATTGCCGGATATCCGGAGTCATCCTGAATATTGCCTGGATATCCGGAGTCATCCTGAATATTTCCCGGATATCCGGAGTCATCCTGCTGAAGTCTGAATATTTCCGGATATCCGGAGTCATCCACAGTGATGCGATACGATACAAAAAAATAATAAGACTGTTCGGAATTTCTGCTGAAATGCTGAATATTTCCGGATATCCGGCTGGATATCCAGTTTGATCTACACTGAAGCCTGGATATTTCCCCATATCGTTATCATCGATCAAAAATAAATACAAAATAAAAATACAATTACCTGGATATCTGAGGATCAACTCTGATAATTCCCTGGATAATTTTCAATATCATTTCATTTTTGTCCGGATATCCACGGCAAAATATGGTGATATTTGTCTGGACATCCGGTGTCATCCACAGGGGGGGTGTATGTATTATCTGGAATAGCCCAATCACGTTGTTTGCGTAAAGATTGATTACTTGAAATTGATTTAATAAAATAGGCCAACACTCAACAGTGTGAGACCTACCTGCCCTATACTCTGTTTGCCCATCTCGAGACAGTGACGTAGCTAAACAGGCGCAGCTTTTACGCACGCGTGTGTATCTTCCGCCTTTCAACGCTCGTGTTTGTACGCCAGCGCCGCGAGTATGCGCGCGCGTTATGTGATGCAATTAGTAGAATACGCGGTTACGTCACTGTCTCGAGATGGCCAAACAGAGTATAGTAGTAAAGTAAACAGAATCATGAAATTGAAATAAATTAATAAGCTTAGCCTTATTGTTATTTTATGATTTTATAGAAGTTATATTTTAATATTGAGTTTTTGAGTTGCATATATATGTGTTGATACCGTAGACCGAGCACTAATGGCGGTCACTATAGCCGTCGTCAGAATACTTAGGCACTTTTAAAACCGCCAAGGCACGCATCTTGAATTAAACTTATTATGTGATCTTTCCATGGATACGCCCTCAACATCGAAAAAAAATTGAAAGCAGATTTTCTTGCAGATTTACATTTCTGATCATAAATCGTACATACATTCCAAGTTACAGGGCGATACGATTCTTGATTACTTCAAAATCATGGTTTTAGAGTGAAAATAAACTGTCGGATATCCGACAACTTATTTTATTCTAGTCTAAATTCACTCTAAAACCATGATTTTGAGGTAATTAGGAATCGTATCGCTCTGTAACTTGGAAGGTATGTACGATTTATGATCAGAAATGTAAATCTGCAAGAAAATCTACTTTCTAAAAAAAAATCATGAATAGAGGGCGCTCTCTAGAAAAGATCACATAATATGCCTTTAAGATAAGAGCGTGTGGGCGGGGACATTCATGACCCATAGTCTAGATACGGCACGACCAATCGGACTACAGGGGCCGCGCACATCGAACTGCTCAAAGATAACGCTGTTGCGCCGCTGTTCTACAACGCTCTTCCGTGTTTACGCTGTACGCTGTTGTCACAGAAAAAAGTGCCGAAGTATTCTGACGACGACTATAATCTGAGGGTATTTGGCTTTCTTTTTTTATTTCGTTGTCAAGAAGGCATGTGGTGTGGTGCACAGAGTTTTAGAGTAAAGAATTTCATTTTAACATTTTCACAGACCATTGGGCAATAGTGAATTGGCATTTTATTTTTTAATTTAACGCACATAATCATAAAAACTGATAAAACTATAGTAAGAACTGGATGTCCTTAAATCAACACCTACATTATGTAAGAGGGACGGGGCGGTAGGGAGGGTAAGCCAATGTATGAACGAGCAATTTGCAATGAATTCTGTTGAGTGATAAATATTAAAAATGTGTATGACTATAGTTTGATCAGTTCCAAATTGGCTAAGCCTCCTTACAGCAGGGAATGAATTCAGAAGAATACAGGCGCACATGAAGGCATAAAGCGCACCGCATATAGACTCTATTCACGCGGCAGCCATTTTCCAAAATATGCCACCAATTCCTCATTCCCGTTTGGTCTATCTGCGTCTCGCGCTGCACAATAGAACTGCGCGAGAAGCATGGTACCAAAGTGTGTGGCGTACGTATCCTCACGCAAGTCACGCAGGCGCAGGTATACTAACGAGAATGAGGCTTAGGTGGCAAATTTTAGAAAATGGCTGTCGCATGAATATGGTCTATTAATATAGGTGGCGCATGCGACCAAAACCATTGTGTACATACGCTTGGATTACCTTTTCGCGCGGAGAGATAAAAACCAAATATTTCTCGACAATTTAGAATTGATTAAACTATAATGACGTTCATTTAAAAATAAAAGGTTAGCATCAATTTCACTGTCATTAGTATTTTACTTATTCTGTTTGTAGCGTTTGAAGGCTGCCGTCCATTACACAGTGGGTCAAGTGTGTGACGAAATGGCTGCAGAAACCGAGGTCACTTTTTCACGGCAAGTTATAGCAACACTTTCAGAGGCTACATTCAAACAAATCGGTAAGTATGAAGAAAAGGATTACCTTTTACCCGAAGATCATTCTTTTTCTAAATAAAGGAAAGGAGTCTTGAAGTGGTTTGTGGGGGAAATATCTTTGGTTTTTATTGACATCAGCCCTGACCTGTAAATTTTCAATGTTTAGATTTTCTTTATTTCCCTTTTAGGGGGGGGGGGGGGGGGGGGGGTGTGTCAGCTCTAAGGTCAGTTACTCAATCTCAATTTGCATATTATACAATCCAACTTTTCGGTTATCTGGACATGATGGGACCAACCTACTTAGGCATACATACATGTACTAACTACCATCTGAAATCGTTTACCTTAATTCGCAGTACATTGTGTATCATGTAATATTTCACAAATTGGTAATTTCGATGTAGATCACATCGTAACTATCAGCAGAATTTTGCACATATGGCTTCACCAGAATGTCCATCTAGCGACATCACTTCAAACCTTTTCCAATGAAATATTACGTTTCAGGGTTCTATTATTCCTTATCTATTGAAACTTTTTTCTTCTTTTCAAATTTCATTTTTATTATCAATCTCTCCGTGCCCCTTTACATGACAAATCTGGATTATGTGTTTTTCGGCATTGACTGTCCTGAAGTGCTCAAATTGGGACAATAGAAGGGTACTGAATGAGGGGTAATTACAGTGACAATGTATTATTTAAGCACTAAACAGCACTAACAACATCAAAAGATGGCCTTCAAACAAGAGTGTGAAAATAAGGTGATTAGGCTGTACACAAATATTTGGGGGGATCATTCACCTGAGGTTGGACTGTATTGATAACCCATGAATTTACTCTTGTAGCATTCCATTTGCTCAGATGTTAAAAATTGAAGTATTGTAATCTAACTCTGCGGACGTGTTTTTTGAATTAAACTATCAGGGGCAAAAAACGGGTCAAATATTTGGCGGAAAATCAGTCTTCGCATGCACTGGGAATTGAACCTGGGCTGTGTGCGTGCAAGTCAGAGACTCGACAGACTGAGCGATACAGGTCAGCTTAAAATAAGTTATGGTTTTTTTTCGCAAGTTGATGGCCCGAAGGGGTGTGGCACGATAGACTGGCTGGCTGCGCGGTACCACAAGCTAACAATATAGGGACTTGTAGTGTGTATGATGGCAGGGTTATTGCAATAAGAAGATGTTTATTTTACTAAATTGGCCAAATTGATGATGTGACACTCTCACTTTATTAATAAAATGAAAGTGTGAACTTTTTAAATTGAATACAGTTTTGTCTTTTATGATTCTTTTTTTCAGCTGTTTTTGCTCAAGATCTCGAACTTTTTGCACAGTAAGTCATCTAGTTCAAATATGATTACAATCGTTTCACCTTCCACTGTTTGTTTTGATTTAAAAGATAATAGTGTAAAATATTAAAGCTCAATTAGAATGTTCCCCTCAAGATTGTTATTGTTGAACACAAATACTGAAGCAAAGTTGCTTACTGCGTTTTGTGACTCGTTAGGACATACTCCATGGATTGCTAAATCCAAACTGCTTATTCCTACTCTACAGGTCTAAAACCTATTTGCATACAGAAGCTTGACATGAAATGACCTCACGATTGTTTTCTGCTGTCAAAACAGTTTCATTCTCTTTGCAGTTAATCATGTAGCTTTAAATTCTTTTAGCCTTTAAAATACAAAAAATGTATATATATGAAGAGCTGTGTTGCAAAAGGGCCTACATCCACTTCCTACCTGTTACTTATTATGCATTATTAAATGAATGGCTATTCATTATGTGGAATGTGGCTTGTATTGTTGGTGCCTCAATTGGCGTGCATGGATGCACCAATCCGAGTCATATGAAACAGTAATTGACACAGCCATACAATAGTTTGATTAATTCCATGGACTTGTCAATGCAAATTCACTAATGCAAAATGAGTAACATGTGGGGGTGGTCTGGTGGCCCTTTTGCAACAAAGCTCTTCATATATTGGCATCATCAGGTTGCCATGCAATTTTTATTGGTATGGTGGGAACATGTGTCGTTTCATGATGCTTCTGTAATTTACAATCTACAGTAGCATAACCAGAGGGTAATTCACCCACCCCCTCCCCAATGAAATGAAAATACTTCCATATCTATCAGGTTATGTTAACAGGTGTATAGTAAGAATTATATAGCTGAAAACATGCATAACATGTGTACAAATCAAAACTCCTTTTCATGCTAAGATATATTTTCATTTTGAATTCTTTAGACATGCAAAGAGGACTACAATTACTGCTGATGATGTTAAGTTATTGGCAAGGAGAAGCAGTCAATTGGTAAGACTTAGATATAGAGTGTATGCATGCAGGACATCAGTTTTTTTATAACCTGGAACAAATTTTGTCCAACCAAAAAATCATATTTTTTATAATGACACTCGCAAGTTGACAAAAAATGGTGTTGAAATGTTTCTTGCACTGTTACAACATGCGCTTGTACAGTAGTATGTATTTGTGTAACTAGTAAGTCAATTAATTAACACTGAATAGACATCATCACCAGATTGAGCACTTAAGACTAATTTTGTTTCGTTTGTTTTAGGTTTTTTATTTTGTGCTTAAATCTGTGATTAGATTTCATTTTCTATAATATGGCCTTAAGGCCAAATTAAATTAATTGTTTGTCTCAAAGCTCCCGCGTGTGTTAGTTTATTGATGCGCATTAGAAAACAAAAATCTGGAAAAAAAACTTCTTTTTCTTTCTTTCTTTTTTTCCCAAAATTTCACCGATTTTTCAGATTTTTATTGATCACATCATCTTAAATACAAAAGTTCACTTTTACAAGGATTTCAATATTATATATTTAAAAAATAAATAAATAAATTTAAAAAAACCTGCATTCCGCATTAGTTTTACAACAGGAGAGGAGCTTTGAGACAAACAATTAATTTAATTTGGCCTAATATGTCCTGTTTCAAATATTCCTATTCGTTTACCGTTTTTCAAGTACTGATCTATAATTATTGATTTACATAAAAGGATGTTATTAAAATAATCATTTAATATTTATTTTCTACAGGCAAGTCATATTAAAGATATGAGTGACCAACATGTGGCCAGTACAGAAGCAGAAAGAGAGAAAAGGAAAGCTAATAAATCAAAAAAGACAAAGACAAAACCAACAGATGACTAGTATAGCGATACAAATTAGACTTTAACACAAGGTTTTATTTTATGATGGATGTCCTAATCTCTGGTCAGTTTGATGTTTATGTACATTGTATTTGTGCGACGTTGTACATCTTGTATTGTACACAGACATGCGCTCTCTAAGTAGAATGTGAGTTCTTCATGGGTTCGACTTGCGCATTCACTGACAGATGAGAAGTAAAACCCATGGTGGAAAACAAACTTGCATGATGCCTATTTCATTTACATTACTCATACATGGATTTTTTACATTCCCTAAAAGTTGGAAGATATTAAATTAAAAATTATTGCCTTGGTTAGTGGTACCGTAAGGCCTTTTCATTCAATACATTTTGATACATCAAGGGAGCATCCTTATGAAAAAATGAATGAACCCACTTCAAATGTTTGCCTAATTTTGAATCATAACTTTTCCTGTAATGAGTGCTAGATTACTTATCTCATCACATTGCTTATATTCCATTTACCTTTGAAAGATCTGGTGCATGTATACTAGCAATCATTATTTGGCTTGTTATCAACTGCTGATGGTAACAAAGTGTGAATGAGTTTCGCCATCAATTGCTGATAGCATTTGCATTTTCATTTTACTAAAACTAAGAATATTTCCTCATCATGTTTAACAGTTTTGTGTGTTATGGTCTAGTACACACTTCATCATTCATTAGAATTACCTCTTCTGACCTTTTGTTGAGGGAGCTGTTATGTCACAGTGATCATTGATTATAATAGACATTTTAGTAGTCTGAATTTTAAAAATGGGCCGGCCTCCTCCCTTTTTGTGACGTTGGATGCTTGCCACTAAATCCATATGGCTCATGCGGATGTGTCATGATTGTTAATCGCTCTCCTTATAACACAGGATGTTGCCATTTAGTCCAGTGTCAATAACATTGTACAGAATGGTCAGTGAAGGCAGACTTGCTATATATTACTTTAGTTTCTGACTGATGGTATCAATTCATGGGGTGTCCTCTTTCCATTTTTCAAGTCATGCCTACAACACACTGATCAATGTAATAGGGCCCACAACAACAAGGACTGGCCAAATAGGTTATTGTGATAAAGATTGTAGACCAAAACATACAAAACTATCAAATGCAAGGGTCATGGAATAGTTTCAAATAAAAGTAGCCCCTGCTGTGTAGGTATTTTGTCATAGCCAACAATGTGGTTCAAAGGGGCTATGTGAAAATGGACAAAACATGAGTAAAGTTCTTAGTAAAATGATAAATATTGTGTTTCCCCAAAATCTGATTAATTTATTCCAAAATACATGTACTGCTGATAGCATGAATAGTAAAACTGAGTATGTCATCTATTGCTTATAGCATGGCTGGCATGCTGGGTTTGCTATCTACTCCCGATAGCATTTTTGGTAAATTGAGTTTGCTGTCTATTTCAGAAAGCATAAATGAAAATATAGTTTGCTATTAATTGCTGATAGCATGGATGGTAAAATGTGACGCGATCAAGCGGAGTGAGTCCTATGTCGGGAATATTGATTTTGAGTTAACTGTTTGTAACTTTAAAACTAGAAGTTCGATTCTAGTGGGGTTTGGATCACCTGCCTTTGAATGATGGACAAATATCAAATTCAGAACTGCCAACATGTGACTCATTTCGCTGATCCTGTCACAAATGATATGTCACACCATCAGGGTGTGTATCTCAGGGTCAAGGATATACAGTATACTGCTGATGGCGTGTATAGTAAAGTGGGTTTGCTGTCTGTCAAGCCTCCAAATTATAGGGGATGTGATCACACTGGTATTTCTAAAGGTCTTCTCAGACGAACGTGACTTATTAAGGTTTCTTTTTTCAATGGGGAATTAGCCTTTGTTATTTTCTATTATAGTCAGACCCAAAAGGCTGTATTAAAAAAATCTTTTGTCTCAAAGCTCCTGCGCATGTTAGTTAATTGATGCGCGTAAGAATTTTTCTTTTTCTTTTTTCTTTTACAAAAATAATAATAAAAAATCCCAAAGTTTCACAGATTTTTCAGATTTTCATTCATTGATCACATCATTTTAAATACAAAAGGTCACTTTTACTAGGATTTCAATACTTTATATTTATTTTAAAAAAACTTTAAAAAAACCACATTCCTCGTTACGATTTGAAAAACTGAAGAGCTTTGAGACAAAAGAGAATTTTTTTTAATATAGCCTAATAAGACAGCCTATATGAGTTAAACCTGATCAGTAAGCCTATCATTACAGCTTGGTTAAGACCACCAAATCAATCTTCATGTATCTGCTGCTGATAGTATGAATAGTAAAATTGAGCCTGGTTTGCTTAATGTACTGTTTTGACAAATTCTTTCAAGGTTTTCAAGATTCCAAATGATATTTCATCATGGGAATGCAAGGACATTTTTTAGGTGACATTTTTGGTCTAAGCGAGTTATTAGTTGGAATTAATTCATTTTTAAACAAATAATTAAGCTTGTTAAAACAATTAGTTAGTTAACACAATTGTAATTGAACACAAAACTGCTTCTCCTGCAAAATGTCACTTACAACGTTCTTGCATTCCCACAACAATTTGAAATAAATATTTAAAGGAAGACAATGCATTGTAAGGCTATATAAAAAAAATCTTGTGTCTCAAAAAAAATTATAAATATAAAATATTGAAATCCTTGTAAAAGTGAACTTTTGTATTTAAAATGATGTGATCGATGAAAATCTGAAAAATCGGTGAAACTTTGGGATTTTTTTTTTTTTTTTTGAAGAAAAAAAGTTTTCTAAGGCGCACCAATTAACTATCGCGCGCGGGGGCTTTGAGACAAATGATTGGCTTGCTTTTGAATTTGTAACAATGCTGTTTTAATTTAAAAGGCCAAGCACATGATCAACAATGAATGATTTCATGAATACAGAAGAGGTCTATTAAATCATTCATATCAACATGTTCAGTTCAGCTATTCATAGTAATACTTCAATTTCACAAGTTGGGCACCTGTCTGTGAGAAAGCTTCTCAGTAGTAAAAGTGAAGATTCTCGCTAATAGCAGCCTGGTGCTGTGACGTAGATGAAAGGAAATAATTGATTGCCGACAATTTGGAACCGGGAGTATATTTAACGGAATAAATCGTATTGAAAACTGGAAACCAATGCCGATGACGTCACAGCACCAGGCTGCTATCACACGGTTTCAAAAGTGAAAGGGCAAAGAACAGCAAGATGAATGCTGGATAGCTCTTGCCTCTTGGAAATAATTCTTACTGATAGCATGGTAAATTGGTACTTGTACACATACAAAGATACACATTAAACTCGTTTTGGATGCAAACAAATAAATGCCTTTAATTTAAGATACTTTTAATCTGCAGGTTCATAAATGTACATTGTAAATAACTTGTGGATATATCAATTAGGTCTCTGTTGATATATTCTGATATATTATATTTTACTGATGAAGAATAAACTACTAGATATCCAAGTAAAACTGTGTACTTTATTCCTTTGTCTACTATTCCATTGTTGTCAAACCATTATTATATTGTCAGATCATGCACTGCTGCATGTTCTAATTATTAAGAGCTATTTCCCCTGTGGGCTGTTGTTTTTGATACCTTCCCCCGTTGTTGCCTCTCAGTTTATTATCATCTAATAAGAGATTGTTTGGTTTTTGAAACACAAGCTCTTTCAAAGAATCATAAACCAATGTTTTGAATATTCATTCAGGGGATCAGAGTAATCTAAACAATTATCATCTGGCCCACTTTATACAATAAATCAGTTGGTGATTGAATAACAAGTCAGAAAGTTGACAGCAGTCCACCAATGGTTTTCATCCCGTTTATGTAGGAAGATAAATGCATAGCATGCAAATTGACCAGGCTCGTGTATTTCACTTCTAAGAAAAACAATATATTTTGTACAAGTGTACATCAATAATTGGCTTGTTTGTTGCCAAACCCATAATAGTTTGTGGAGACAAATTGGGTTTTTGAAATGCAATTTTGCACTTTTTGGCCTCTTTCCCCATGAAAACCATCTGCGTTCACAAATCAATAGGATTAAAATTTCCACTACAAGATGTGCTACCACTACTTCTTATTTCTGACTGTGCTGCCAATATTGTCACATGATTGTACATTACACTCTATTTCAGTATATTATGTATAGAGATCGAAATCCATTCTTTTTGAGTTATACCAATTGTTCTGGCCAACTTTTCTACACCAAACACCATCTGCAAAGTAATCCTGATCTTGCCATTCAAGCATCTGTTTACTTTCGTATGGTCCATAGAGTTCAGCATCATCTTTGTTTTCCCATTTATACTCCCATTGTACAGCATCGGATTCAAGTGTAGTGTTGATGCTGTCTGTCTTGTCCTTGTCTTCTCCTTTACTTGTTTCTGTTAGGAATAAATGATGATATTATTGGTGATTAAGTAAACTGTATTAGAATAGATTGTAAACATATCAAACTTTTCCTTGAAATATAGTAATAATGGAAAACAATGCATAGTCAGAGTATCTGACTTAACTTAATTGGGTACTTTTAGATCCAACCTAACCTGAAAGTAGAGTAGAAGTTTATATGTTTTAAATGTATCAAATGAATTCAGAAATGATCACAACCAAATTTGTCAGGGCTTTACATTTCACATTCAATATTATTAATTTATAACAGGGTCATGAAGCCATTTTCAATGGAAGAGGAATCAACCAGGGCCGATATCAGGTGGGTTTTTTTACATGGCAATAAAACAAACGAGTTCTTTAAATAGACCAATCGTATTCTTTTAAAAATAAATAATACAAAGTTTATTCCCCATCATCAAGTATACTTACCACTGGCACTAGGTGCCGTCAACTTCTTTTCATCCACTTCCGGCGCAAACATGTCAAACGCATCCTCATCCTTCTTCTTTTTCTTTTCCTCTTCTTGCTTCAAGTGATGACTTAACCTCTCATATGTGTATTGATAAGCCTCATAGTCACCGCCAGAAACTAGTTCATCTACAAGTTCAGTTAGCTGTAACATAGCTTCTTTATTCTCTTCACTAGAACCGCTTTTGTCTTCCGCGGTTTTATTTTGTTCCTCCTTTGCTTTCTTTTGCTCCCACTTCCTTCTGCTTCCCGGTGTGGCTTTCTTTCCACCTAGTCTCCTTAATCCTTTTGCAATAGTCTCTCCAGGCTTCAGAAAGCCTAAGATCTCTTTGAAGATCACACTCTCTGGACGAGTGGCTTCTTCTTTAGCATCATCCATCGCTTCAGCAGCTGTCTTCTGTCCTTTCTCAAGTTCTTTGACTTTGACCCAATCAATGTCATCCAGCCAGCTGTCATGAACATCCTTATCTTTTTTCTCAAAGTAGTTACCATGTGCATCAAAGCGGCCTTCTTCCATTTCCTCTTTCAAGTTAAAAGGTGTCAGTTTGATTCCCTGATCATATGTGATGGTTTCATCCTCGGCACCTTATATCAAAAGAATGAACAATATTAGTTTTTAATCAAAACTGAAACAACACAATGTACTAAAATATCATGCAGACTTGACTAATTAGTAAAATACAGATCCAACTAATAATACACAGCTTTGACAATGAGTGATGCACATGCATAGAGAAAAGTTTAAACTTCATTATGACAACATCAATTATATGGTGGCAGTCATCATGGGCAGCATCGGTTGTCATTGCTGCTTCATTTTCCAGTACTGAGGATTTGGTACCATATACTTTTTGTCTAAACACTAAACAGCCTATACAAAATTATTAACCACCTGCCGATTGGAATGTAAACCAAATTGCCAAACCTTAAACAAATTATTCCCCCAATTTATTCAGAATATGATCAATAATAAATTTACAATTGTATCACATTTTAAGTATGGTAACATCCAATCGCTATAGATAATATAATAGTAATTGTTGTGATTGTGGAGCACACAATAGGATAACACTTTAACAATACATAGGATTAATTTTGATCTAAATGTTGAATGCAACAAATCTGCTACAATAGTTCATTCAGTTCCAAATTGGCGAGAAATATTCATTTTTTTCTCTCCGTGCGCAAAATTAATCCAAGCGTACGCCAGCAATTATGGTTACACGCATGCGGTATTGGTTGCACGCACACGTATGATACTCAGTTCGCTATTTGCCTTCATGTGCGGCCGCATCCTTCTGTATTCAATCGCTGCCGTAATGTGGCTTCGCCAATTTGGAACTGATCAATCTAGTACTAACTTATACAAGAGGATTTAAAAGTCCATCAAGACTCTTTTTATTCAAGTAAGTTTTTACAGGATGTGCTTTGAATGTCCAAACATGATGGCAAACATGATCTCTTTCTTGTTTAAAAACAATGCTTTGTTTCTCGAAAAATCGGGGAAAAATAGCCAGCTTCCAGAAAAAGGCAGTGTTCGAGAATAGGCATATTACCCTATGTAATAACGAATAAAAACATGCCTGAACAACGAATCAAAACAAAGCGTGTGGTGCATGCATTGAACGGCGCACATGCGGAGTGCATTAGACACTTTCAATGCACTCCATGTATTTTAGTTTCTTGCTTTCTGATTGGCTCAACACTACTAAGAGTGTATGAATGAGCTGCATTCACTGGAATACGCTGTTACATCACTACACATAGGTAGATGATCATAGTATGAACAAAAACCAATTATGATATTACCTTCTACAATATCTGTTTCTTGGAGTTCATAGTTCTCATCTTTGTCATCATCCCCCTCCTCGTCATCGCTGTCCAAGGTGTGGTTGGATTTGAAAGTCCGATTCCATTTTCCTTCTTTTGTTTCTTCATTTTCTGCCGGTTTTGGTTTTTTCTTTTGGTTATCGCCTGCTGGTTCACTCTCTGCTGTGTCTTCAAACTTCACTTTTCTTTTCGACATGGTTACAATTACCTAGAAATAGAAAATAAAAATGGGAGTTGTAAAATACAGTTTTGTTCCATATTGCACACTTCTGCAGTAAGTCTTACAGCACTTCTCCTGCATATTTATGCTGCCGTATGACATACTCATCGCACAGGATTGGATGGAATGTTTGTGGGTTATTCGTTATTCGATACTAACAGGGGTAAAACTTTAAAATGTGGCCAATAAAATGTATAATTTTAACAGATAAATTTCTAACGTTTTAACAGTCTGTGCCTCTAAGGGCGTGTTCTCACTGTGCGAATGTGGACTCATACCTAGGTGCGAGTCTACATATAACAGTGATGTTGCGTTCTCATCGTGCGATAAAATACATCAAAATACCGATGTGGTATCGAGTCCACTAATACCCGGATGTAACTTGTTTACAAGTTTGAGCGAGTGCGGCGCGCATACTTACTGCGTAAATACCACGCGTGCATGACATTTGGCCGCATGAAATTGCATTTTGAAGCGCGCGACGGACGGCGGCGCAGTCTGACGCAGCGCAACATGATTGTTATTGTGGAACAAGTGGTACGAATCCACATACGATAAGTAAAACGTGTTCTCACTAGCGATTTTGATACCACGTCCTAGGTGCGAGACTACCTCTTCGAGTAGGATTCGACCCTACATTGTGGATGTAAGGTCGAAACCCCTTATTACGCGTTCCCACTAGGCTTAGAAGTACTGTAAAAGTAGAAATTTTCGCGAGGTTTTTATTTTCGCGAATTTCGTGAAATCAATCCTCATCCGCGAAAATTATTGACTTCCATTGACTTTTGTTCACAAATGTTGAAAATAAAAAATTGTGAAATGCCCGTTATGACCATTTTCGTGAAAATATCTTATCGCGAAAATATTGACTTTTACAGTAGACTCGATGTAGCATCGAGTCCACGTCCTGGATCAAACAGCCACAGTGGGAACGCGCCCTAAGAGATTCATGGGTCCTCAGATCAACTTTTTAAAAAACTAGTGATACATTACCATAACATAATTATATGATAACCAAATTTAAAAATTCCTAAAAGTTTTGGTTCAGTCGTAACAAATTACCGAAATGTCAGGGAAAAATCCCAGTAAAATGATTAACTACTTCCCCATAAGTATAACTATGCTCGCCATGCACATCCCAACGAAAGAAAAACATATTTTTAAACCTCCTTAAAAGTTAAACAAAATCATTGGGATCTCTATGGCGCGTCACTTTATGCTGGCCTTGAAACTGTGACAAACAGCGTCCTCAGCAGTTTTCAAGCCCTTATAATTTGAGGCGCCAACAAGATCCCATTACATTAACAAGTTTATACGGAAGAACTTAGAGCCTTTAATAAATTCAAAAGTAAAAATTGTTGGGATCTCATTGGCGCACGGAGATAATCCAGGTCAAAGGTCAAATTATACAATTTTGAGCAATTTACGCACCTCTGTAAATCTGTGCGTCATCTTTAACCTTGGAAATGACATCTACTTTCAAAGATTGTTTACCTTGAATAAAAAATGAAGAAACTAGCTTGGGATCCGGATCTCAGAGATTTTGTTTTCAATGATTTTTACAAATTCGCTTAAGAGCAACTTACACTGCATGCGAGTCAGTATGGGGTCAGTATAGCTAATAGCCCATCGTGCATTGTTCAAGTTCTTGTAAATCAGTGCGCCAACAAGATCCCATCAACTTTTTGATTTAATATTCGCTTAGTTTGGCCACCATTCAATAGATACCAGTGGAAAACACTTTGGGATTTTGATGGCGGTTAATTCTACATGATCGCAAAGTTGAGGTGTCATCATATATCTTTATTCTCAAGCCTTTTGGAACATTTATCAGATTATCAGAATATCAGATTACTTTGGTGAATTTTGACATGTCATTGTTTATTATGCATTTTAGACCATCAGGCTTACCATTCTCAACACATCAACATTAATCTGTTGAATGATGTTTCATAAATTGCATAATATGTCTTCATATTCAACAAACCTGTCGAATTCGGAAGACATGACTTACACATTTTGAAATCGACATTACAGACTAACAAGTAACATAGATGTGTTCAGAATAGTCTAAAAGGCATGGAAAACAATGTCCTACATGACATGTCAAAAGTTACCAAAGTAATCTGATCCTGGGAGGGAGACTCAACTTTTTTTTTGATAGGGGTGTGTGCTGCACAGGGTCTCAAAAAGGGGGGCTACAGAACTGAACTGAGTGGATTTTATGACGAAAAATAGGGTCTTGGGAAATGATTTTTTCAAAAATTGGGGTCTAAAGAACTGATGTAGGCTCAAAAGGGGGTCATGAGAGCTAGCAGCAGAGGGTTAAAAAGGGGGTCTTCAGCGCGGCATATGCCTATAATAATAATAATAATCAGTATTTATATAGCGCCTTTTTCCAATGGTTCAAAGCGCTGTAAATTCCCTGCTGGTGAATCATACTAAACAATGCAACGTCTAGGCAGCAGCTAAATCAGCGCCAAGTTGCGACATATAAACACACATGAACAACATCCACCATTTTTCAATGCAGCTCCCCAAATACCATTGGGTCAAGGAAGTTTTTGATAACCGAAACAACTAATCACAGATTTTTAAAGCAGGAGGAAACTGGAGATCCCTTTTCCAATGTCAGTGCCCCCCCCCCCCCCCCCCGGAATCTGATATCCTTGATCTAAAATTGTCCAAAAAGGCTCGAGAATAAAGCTGATGATGCCTCAATTTTGCGCTCATGTAGAAATAACGGCCATCAAAATCCCAAAGTGTTTCTTCACATTGGTATCTATTAAATGGCAGTCAACCTAAGCAAATAAACCACAAAATTGATGGGATCTTGTTGGCACACTGATTTATAAGAGCTTGAACAATATGTACGTGGGGCTATTCCCGACTGTAAGTTGACCTTGAGCAAATTCTTAAAAATCATTTTTAAAAAATCTTAAAAATTCCAAGCTGGTATCTTCATTTTTTATTTATTAAGGTAAACCATCTTTGCAACTAGATATCATTTCCAAGGTGTTTAAAAGATGGCGCACAGATTTACGGAGGTGCGAAAATGGCTCAAAATGGTAACATTTGACCTTTACCATCAGTGATAAACCTCTGCTACCCACTGCTATCAAACAAAGAATTCTCGATCAAAACGTTTATTCCAGTCACGCCAGCTTTCATCCAAATTTTGAATGCAGCGGGATGAGCCCTTGACAACCACGCCACAACAGGATCGTACGTGACATGAATAAACATGAACTTACATAATTGTCCAATCACGCAGCGTGGGGTCTTGTTGATTAGCCTAGTAGGGCCATAATTGGTTAATTACCTATCCTTTGTTTACAAGTACGTCACATCTTCTGGTTTTACTGCGCCCTTGCCATCTCGATTGACGCGGTCACGCACGATACACCCTAGTCGCATGGGACACTGACCGAGTCTGAGGAATCGTATACGATTTGATCGAGAATTCTTTGAATGTTTTTTTGATTATTTATACCCATCAACAACTTACAACTGTACTACTACTAGACAGTGACAGTCACAGACAGTTATTTTTTACTCGCACATCTTAGTATAGCACCTTGCACGTCTGCGCGACATGTTTGACGTTATCCTTGGACAAGCTTCACTGCTTTTTAGGATTTCACCATTGAAGATTGAAGATTGAAAGTGTAGGCTTTTGAATTTTTTTATGTATACAAACTGTTGAATTCGTCAGGCACGAAAGGTTGACGACTGACAAAGTCGTTAAAGAGGTTTTATGAACAATCAGACAGAACTTAAGTTTGCTTTAAAAGTATGAGCGAATGGAGTACATGAAAAAAGTTTCAAATTACAAAATATAAACTTACAAAATAACCTTCAAAATGCAGGAATATCTTTAAAATCAATCAATCAACGACGACTAAAATGTTGGTGCTGCTTTAGAAAAGGAATTTCAACAAAAGACCCAATATGGACTTGTTTTAGCCCAATTTGGGCTTTTTCAAACAAAAACAATCCAAGTCCCGTTTGCTCAATGCTGGCTTGGGCTACTTTGGTAAATACTTTATAGCAACACTGCCAAACAAGATTGAAAACTTGAGCAGACGTCAACGTGTTTCGCAAAAACGCAACTTTTAGTAATGATGTTGAATTTATAATTGGTAAGATGAAGATCCAGGTTACCGTAATAATTATTGGCATACTTTGCATTCCATGGCATAATAGTGATCTAGCCTATATTTGACTCAAATTAATTGTACCTAGCTCCGGCTACTTAACTTTATGAACTTTTTAGGCTAAATTCAGTTCTTGCAGGTGGATAAATTTGCCCACCGATTTAGTGGCCAAATTCTCCCACCAAGACAAAATTAAAATGCGTAGGCCTAATACATTCACTATTTTTCATGTTTGAAACTCAAATAAATTGTTCCAATTGCACTGCACAAAATGCATTTGGTTATAATCATGGATTTTAGCAAGGCTTTCGACCTTGTCCCTCATCAAAGACTCATTGCTGAAACTTAAACATGCTGGGATCACTGGTAGGCATGTTCATAAAATTTTGAAAATAAAATTATCTCTTTGAAAATGGAATACATGGAAACAAAGTACTTTACAATAAAAAAATGATGGTTCAACCTTGTCTGCAGGCTGAATAATAAAAAAGTTATAGGCCTAACCAAAAGTAGTTTAGGCCTAAGTCATGCACATTTTAAAACCATTTTAGGTAAATTAAGGGTTTACTTTCATGATGTCTAGTTGCTTGTGTGGGGTTATTTATACATCAGTGAATACATCCCAGCAGTTTCGTACTTTTCCGCTGAATTTAAAAGAGGTAAACGTGAGTTTTCTACATATTTTGGTCAAATATGTCGCCCTCTATAGTCAATGATATGAACATCCCTATCACTGGATCACTACATAAGTGGGTCACAAATTTCCTCACAAAGCGATCTCAACAAGTTGTTTTAGAGGGTGTATCGTCGTCATCTATAAATGTTACTTCTGGTGTACCCCACGGCCGTAATTTAGCAAAACGGCGTAACTCGAAATATTGACTTTTTGAGTTACATGCATTTCTGGGGAAATCGAGGGCGCTCTTTTCATCTGTGAGAGTCTCAAAAGACCTCGACGCACCGTTTTAAAGATAGCGTAACGTATCTCAGCCTTATTTTGCAACTTTTAGCATTTTAATATGGTAAAACAGCGTTACTCGAGTTACGTGTTTCAAAATCTATTTTTTTTCTTGGCAAAACAACGTATCTCTAAGTTACGCGTCTTTTCCAAACAACTATTTTGCTACGAGATACGCGGGTTTGGCGAAAAAATAGTAACCAAAGTATTACACGTAACTTGAGTTACGCTGTTTTGCAAGATTAACTCTGCGTATAATTAGATGTCGGATTGGCAAACCCGCGTATCTGGACAAAATCAGCTGTATCTTTAGTAAAAATAGTTTACTTTAGGCCTACATAAGTTTTTAAAAATTAAAAAAAATAAACATAATGCACGTTTCCATTTTTAAATCAATTTCCTCTGTAAATAATAGAGAAAATGCAAACACTTAAACTTTAAAGTGCTCATATCTCAAAAACGTCATTTTCGAGTTACGCTGTTTTGCCAAATTACGGCCGTCCAGGGTACGGTCCTCGGGCCACTTATCTTCATATTATATCTAAATGACCTACCAGAAGGAATAACGTCCCAAGTAAGGCTCCTGGCAGACGATTGCATCTTGTACCGCCAGATAACTTCTGATGAGGACAGACAGAAATTGCAAGACGACATAAACATTCTCTGCGACTGGGAGTCCCATTGGCAAATGAGATTCAACATTGCCAAATGTTACGCCATGCACGTCACCCACAAAAAACTCCCCATTCAATCAACATACTTCATGAACCAAAAACCCTTAGAGACTGTCAAAAGCCACACCTACCTGGGGGTAGAGTTAAACCACAAACTGACCTGGGTGGATCACATCAACAGCACCACTTCAAAAGCAAACAGAGTCCTTGGCCTCCTCCGTAGAAATCTTTACAGCTGCTCTGCAAGTAAGGCTCCTGGCAGACGATTGCATCTTGTACCGCCAGATAACTTCTGATGAGGACAGACAGAAATTGCAAGACGACATACATGTAAGCATTCTCTGCGACTGGGAGTCCCATTGGCAAATGAGATTCAACATTGCCAAATGTTACGCCATGCACGTCACCCACAAAAAACTCCCCATTCAATCAACATACTTCATGAACCAAAAACCCTTAGAGACTGTCAAAAGCCACACCTACCTGGGGGTAGAGTTAAACCACAAACTGACCTGGGTGGATCACATCAACAGCACCACTTCAAAAGCAAACAAGAGTCCTTGGCCTCCTCCGTAGAAATCTTTACAGCTGCTCTGCAGCAGTCAAAGAGACTGCCTTCAAAACCCTCGTTAGACCCAAACTCGAATACTGCGCCAGCATGGGATCCTCATCATCAGAACCACAAAGACAAACTGGAAGCGGTTCAACGTCGTGCAGCCAGATTCGTCTGCAAGGATTTCCGCCGAAAATCCAGTGTGTCTTCAATGATCCAAATTAGGCTGGAAGTCGCTGGAGGAACGAAGAGCTGCTTCCAGACTCGCCCTACTGTACAAATCCGTAAACCACAAAGTCGCCATAAATACAGACCAGCTCCAAACTAAACCACAAGGGGGTATATCTACACGCAAATCAGCATCAATCTCATTCAATCACCAGACTTCAAAGAAAGACTGTCTAAAATTCTCCTTCCTGCCAAGAACCACAGTGGAGTGGAATCTTCTGCCCGCCAACACTAGGGAATCCACATCTGTTGAAGCCTTCAAATCCAAACTTAATAATATGCAGATGTCATCTTTCATAAGGGGGGCCCACCATTAACCGCAGTGGAGTTTGTTGCAGTATTGGACAGATACAGATACAGATACAGATTTATTTTGATCTTATTGTTGTTTCAAGTTGGAGTCATTTTTGTTTATTTTAAAACATTTTTTAATTATGTACCAGGTTTAGTAGAAGAGTCAAAGGAGAAGAGTCAAAGTAGGCCTAAAGTAATAGAAATAGTCTATTTTGCAAAATAGAATTCTATCTTAATTTTAGACGTTGGAGGGAAACTACTTCAGAGTCATGGAATCAGGGTCTTAGGCTTAGCCAGATAGCCTAATTAAGCCAGGATTTCAAAGTTACCCTCCCAAATTTGAACATTCCAGTAATAATTCTATTGAAACATTAGTTTAATCATCTCTATGCGTCTATTTGATATATGAAGCTCATCACCCTCAGGTGTGAACAGTACAGATGTAAAGTCAGTAGCCAAATATTGTGCTCAAGTGATGATCGTGAAATGGGCAAGCCGGGTAGTCCGTCAAGATTTGAGAAAGACCCTCGACAGTAGTGAGCCCAAAGGGTGATAGTGAAACCATGCTTTGAAAAATTGAAGCAAGTGTCACAACATGGGATAGCCAATCAGCTTTGACTCTGAGTCTGCGCTCAAATTAATTGACACAGGTCGGTTACCTTGGGCCATACAAAAATAAAATGTTGTTTCCGGTTTCCCGACCGACCCACTCAAAACCTGCCGACCCAATCACATTTTATCCAAAATTCAACAAAATAAAATTTATTTTTTACCGACCGACCCACTGTTTTTTCAAGTATTTGACGGAAACAAGAAAATACCTCAAATATTTTGTCACAGTACATACTTTATAATACTCTCTAGTCTTCTATCAAAATAAAAACAAAGTTAGTAATTGTTTGCCCAACACGTAGTTTTGTTTTGTCGTCTGAATACATCGAAATGTGACCTTTTATTTTGCACGCGTTCCGCTTGTTGTTTTCCCAGAGTTCTTTGCGTCTTCCTTTATAGGCTACATTCGCGGTCGTTTAACAATATCGACGATCAATATAATAAATATTATTATTTCGTGTTCCCGATATTTATTTTGCATTGGGATCGCGGGCAATTTGTAAATAAATAATAAATACATAGTATAAACCGATTTTATTTGCTTCATTCTTCATTTTTATCGGTCAATTGGCTGGGTTCAATTAACTTATATGCAAATTCGAATTGACCTTTGAAACCATGTGCGATCGTGATTGCTGTCATTAAAATGTCAAATCACGACGGTTATCAATTGGAATATAGTGAACATTTTGAAACATTGTTATCTGGAATAACTTTCAATTTTAATATGCTGTCTTGTAGGTAAGAAAATTCCTAGTGGAATCAAACGCGAAGGGGGCTTGAATACACAGACTGTGTTAACTGTGCAACCCCTGCTCTGTGACCTAGAACGATGTGTGTACAAACACAGACCGGGATGATCCCCTACTCTTTACGAAGGAGTCTGTGACCTTTTAACGTGCTCGGGGATAGCTCTTCCGATACACGGGACCAACATTTCTACGTACCTTCCGAAGCACGATGCGCCATGAACATGCCAACTTCAGTCTGCACGGTCTGAAGGAGGCATGGGGACGAGGCTGTGTTGGTGTATCGTTTTGAACTCTCACTCAAACGATCCACCAACAGAACTACGGTGCGCAGCAGTGTACGACGCTCTAACCGACTGCGCCACCTCGCCCCTGGTGTGCGATATTTTATTAGGTGCGTTTGTTCGGTCGTGACCTTTTAAGTTTTTATAGCGTGTTGCGTGATCGTGAGTGACAGATTTTAATCGCGGTACGACACCTCGCATTTGGTTAATTCTCGCGAAATTTCTCTGATTTTTGATTGAAAATAGCAAATTCTTGGGAAATATCGCTTTTAGCAAACAAGCCTCTCGTTTTTTGCCTTAAAAAAAAATCGCGTTTTATTCCGGAGCTAAGGCCTACATCTTTTTCAGTTCAGAATTGAAATTCAAAAATAAAATGTTTTTCCTACCTACCGACCCAATTTTTTTCCAGCATGTAACCGGAAACAAAATTTTATTTTTGTATGGCCTTGGCCTACCCATTCCAATTTTCGCATTACTTGAAGTTATCTGAGACTAAGGCTGTGAATGCACGGGTAGTAAGTTTCGTACCCGGGTACCCGCCCGAAAATACACACTTTTTTTGTTAGGTACAAATTTGTCCCCAAAATGACACATAATGGGGTCAATACAGTGGCGTAGCTCAGGGGGGGCAGGGGGGCAAATGCCCCTTCTGACGGGAAAAACCCAGTTGTGCCCCCGCCCCCAAAACCCATTTGTGCCCCCGCCCCCACTCTAAAAAAAATTAATAAGGGGTAAAAAAAGAAAATAGGGAAAAAATACCGAGATTGCGTGCGGGGTACTGGTTATGGGTGCATATTCAGCCCAAATAGTCAAATATAAGGCAAAATTGTATAGTACATGTACTGTGCGATTTTTTTTGACCGTGCGAAATTTTTTGACCTCAACCGCCCCCCCCCCCCCCCCCCCCCCCTCCCCCCACTTAAGTGAAAATCACGAGTTGGTGACTGGAAAGTTTTTTGGGGCAACCATTTAAGAAATCTTGCCCCCCCCTGAAAAAAATCCTAGCTACGCCACTGGGTCAATAGAGGTCATTTTGGGGACAAATTTGTACTAATAGCAGGCGGGTACCCGGGTATAAGTCACAGCCTTATCTGAGACCATGATGAACCTACACTGTATCAATCCAGCCAGGGTGCAGAATATTGTTTTGGGAATGGCCATATTTGACAAACTACATCATTGGTATTGACAAGTCACTGCTTATTCAATGAGGCTCGCTGCAGGGGTATTATACCAAAGCCGAATAAGGACCTTGCCCTTCGGGCTCACTAGTGAGATTCATTTTCAACGGACTAGTCTGGGGTCACGGCACCTATTTTTAGATAGTTTGCATTTATAGCCTATATAGATGTGTTTTTCTTCGTCATATTTATACCAATACCAATTCGTTTGATTGTCTACACTTACAGGCTACATTAGCACCAACCTAGCCCCTCCTTTAACAGCTGCAACATGCAGCATTGCAAGCGTACCACCTTCCTACTGAAGTCATCTAGCAGAAGGAAGCACATTTTCCGTAAAAATGTACCACCATGCCAGATGTTTTCAAGACTTCTCACTGATGGCATATGTGAGCAGCCAAGTGGTGATGAGACATCATTTGATGTTATAGTGGTAGGGGGAGGCCATGCTGGATGTGAAGCTGCAAGCGCTGCTGCACGAATGGGAGCCAGAACTGTCATGCTTACTCACAAGATACAAACCATAGGTAAGATCTTTTTTCAGAGAAATTAATAACACATTTATATCACATTTTAACTTTTAAGTTTTTGTTAACATTTATAATACAAGGAGCAAATTATAAAAGATTTGCTCAGGAAACAAGTTGAGGCAACCTGCTATATATGTATCCACTTTTAAGATGACCAATTTTGAAAATTCACACTGAGTTTCAGGCTACATGGCAGATCCGTATTAACTGACTTTGCAAACCCAACTATTTATATACCCTCTGGAATCCTCTCAGTAAACATTAAGGTTAGTACAAATTGACATGTCTCTATACTGAATCCTAATTAAGGTACAAAGTACAAACCTCTGCTCTACTTTCAACTTAACTTATATAATGACTACCAGGTCTAGGCATGTCACATATTGATCAAAGGTTTATGCAAATGGCATCGTGGGAAGGAGTGAACTGTGAAGGGGTGTGCAGTGGCATACTATAGACTTAGACTTAATAACACAGGAAATGAGAAAATGTAGGAATTGAGCTGTTATGTTTTGAAGGTGGAATAGGGTGTCTATAAATGCACGAGACGCCTGGACTTGTGTGGAAGCAAGAGAACACTTTAGCACGAAGTGACTTGATCATTATTACACTGGCTCGATCTGGCAGGATTTACCTTAACGATTAACAGGCGTTTGTATACACCAAAACCATGTGACTTTACTGTCGGTATCGCACTGAGCTGATGGAAGTTACCTATAATCTATACCGCAATCGCACTTAGTTGAAGGATGCCCTCTATAGTCCACAATGATTTCCGCTACAATATTAATTGATATTAACAGTGTCATAAATCTAATTTGAAGTGCCCACTCACAATACAATCATACAAGATGATTCGATTGATTAATTAATTAATTTTATTTACTCAAAGAAATATTTGGTTTTCATTCATCTTGCAGGTGAGATGTCTTGCAACCCGTCTTTTGGGGGCATCGGTAAGGGTCATCTAGTTAGGGAGATTGATGCATTGGATGGAGTTTGTGCAAGGATATGTGGTAAGTTTGAAACGTTCAAAGTCAGATTCTTGTATGCAAACCATGGCATATTATGTAATTTTGGGCCAATGGTCTTTAAATGTTCTATCTTGGATACAAAACTAAACTAAAACTAAATAAATCTCTAAATTGTCCTAAAATACATCCACATATCAATAGACTTACAGGCTAACCAAATTAAAGAGCAATACTGATGCATGCATTATGCATTGATTAAAGAGAACCATTTGGTGAGATGTAGGTTATTACTTATAATAGGCATAGCACACATAACATTCAAATGATTGAGACATGTACAAAATTGGATTCAAATGAAAGATTGCAATGAAACATTTATTTTCCAAAAAGAATTATGACAATCGGTCAATGCATTCTTGTGGTACAGTGTTTTGAGACACTCGGAAAATGGCCAAAAACCTGCCAAAAACAGTAACAATGCCCACAAATATAATTTATCAGGATTTAGAGAGCTCAATTTGTTAATAATGTAACATTCAAAACACCATTTACACATATTTCTTTAACAATTGAATATCTATATACCATGTTAAATTTTAAAAATGGTAAAATTATATTGCATTAAGCTAAAATAACCTAGTGAAATTGGTCATTTTGACCAGTTTTACTGACTGCAATCAAATAAGTGACTAAGTCCAGCTAATTAATATGCGTAAATGTTATAAATCCAGATGTGAATGGTGTATTGCAATCAAACTTGGTATTATGGCTAACTGTACGATACCCAATCTTTTAAACTATAATTTAGTTTCATAAGCTCATTAAATATGCAAATTAGCTAATTATCTATTCAAGTCATTGATATGCAAATGAGCAATGTCTGACAATTTTTTTCCCATCATAAGAGTGATCGGTAATACTAGATATATATAACATGTACAGTCATCAAAAAAAGTAACTATACAGGTAATAAATGGGCTTCTAACTCTTAAAACATATATCCTACCTAAAAATATTAAATTATAAAGTTGTTGACAAATTTGTCTTCTTTAATATGAGATATTGCACGCTAGGATCGGTTGAATATTTAGGAAGTGACCATCCAAAATGTAAGGGAGAGTCACAATTTCAAATTCACATTTTACATTTCAACACGGGGAGAGAATGACATGTAGCGTGTGTGTGGCGTATTGATCCATCGGAACAATGCGGCCGACTGTCCAAACTGCGCATGCATCCCCCAATTGCACTACCGGTAATCGATAAGGTACCCGTAGATTGGCCCGCGTGTAGAAAATAAAAATGTGAAAATGAAAATCGGACTTCTCCTTATATTTTTGAGTGCCACTTCTTCAATAATCACCCGATCCTAGCGTGCAATATCTCATATTAAAGAAGACAAATTTGTCAACAACTTTATTATTTAATATTTTAGGTAGGATATATATTTTAAGAGTTAGAAGCCCATTTATTACCTGTATAGTTACTTTTTTTGATGACTGTATACCCAATTTGATTGACAAATATTGATGGATTTAGAAATTAAACAAGCTTTTCCATCTCTTAAATACCCATATTTAAATTCTCAGTCTTTTCCTCACACGAGGCACTCAAAGGATGCAAAAACTGAGCGTATCACTAAATTGATTGAAGTGTTTAGTACAATATCTCAGGTTAGGTTTATTTAAATCGGCCCAATATATTCAAGTTCAGAGCCAATTTCAAAAATTGGTAAAAAAAAGTCGTAACTAAAAAACCTGATGATAAGTATTTATACCTGGATCAAGGTTATATAGTCCAAGGTCATGACTACCATATATGGCAAGCTCACTGCCCTACAGGGAGTGCCTTATGTGAGGATAATTAATTTTATATATGGATATTTTTCAAAGTGGAGCTGCATACATTATATGAAAAGATTGTTTTGCATAAGGGCTTACAGACCACTCCTACATGTTACTCATTTTGCATGATTAATTAATCCAAATATTGTATGGCTGTCTTCATGACTTGGATTAGTGCATCCATGCACGCCAATTGAGGCAATAATACAAACTACATTCCACATCGTGAATAGCCATCCATTCAATAATGCAAAATGAGTAACAGGTACAAGTGGATGTAGGCCTTTATGCAACACAGCTGTTCATATGTTGTTGTTCACTGGTGTAATGCTCCCAGTGGCAGACTCTGTGTGTGTGCATTGTGCTATGCCTACTTACAAGTAGAAATTAAAATACTCCACACTCCATAATATTTCATGAATATGTCAATTTTGGCATGTACATGTACCGAACTTGCTTTTCTTGTTTCTAATATAGATAAAGCTGGCATACATTTCAAGATATTAAATAAAAGGAAAGGACCTGCAGTGTGGGTGAGTATAATTGAGAGTTAGTAAGGTGAAATAGTGGAATATTTAGAATAAGTGATTATTTGGGGAAACTTAACAAAGCAAGGGATAAAATGTGACGTGATCAAGCGAAATGAGTCACATGTTGGCACTTTTGAATTTTGATATTTTTCAATCATTCAAACAAAGGCAGGTGAAAAATGCTACAGTATGGTCCAAACCCACTAAAATTGAACTTCAAGTTGTAAAGTTACAAAAAGTTTACAAACTGAAAAAACAAAGAAGACGTTAGAATTTGTCACTTCTTTTAACCTGTAACTCAAAATCATATTTTCCTGACATACGACTCATTCCGCTTGATTGCGTCACACATTATCTACTTTAGTTGAATTTCGAAATAAATAAAAAATAATGTGTAACTTACGTTTAAAAATTGCAATATGTTTGCACAAGTTAAAAAGGAACAACCTTCTTGCATTTTGTTGGATACTGTTAAAAAAATTATTTAATTTGTTTTACATGTATCTAGCCTTGATTTAAACAAAGATATGTAATATAAAAAGTAAGGAAATTGAATTCAACAAGTATAGACATTAAAATAATCCTAACTTCCTAGTCGGGTTGTTGACAATTAAACTATCAGGGGAGAAAAACGGGTCAAATTTGGGGGGGGGGATGATCACTGTTCGCACGCACCATCAGGCGCTAAATGGGGGAGCTCATTTGACAGCTCGCCGGATCATGCCACGAGATAGAATCGTGAAACACGCGGCACAGAGGCTATTTGCCGTGGCCTCTGGTAAGGTAAGGGTTAATATAGGATGACTCATCAAATTCCATAAAGATTTTTCTGATGCACATTGTTTGGTCCATTTTGCAGGGTTTGAGAGCGCAGATCGACCGAGATCTTTACCGAAAATACATGCAGGAAGAAATACTAAGCACACCCAATCTGACTGTCAAGGCAATAACTGTGGAGGATCTCATCATTGGAGAGAGTAAACACAAACAAACGGATGACAAATGTGGGATAAGTGGTTGTCATGGTGTTATTTTAGGTAAATCCTAAACATATCATCCACGAGTGGCAGTATTGTTTAATGCCAAACCCTTGTAATTCATTGATAAGTCATCAATTACATAGCTAAGTGTGGCAGGATGTTTTGTATCACTTGTATGTGTCCCTTATTTTTAGGAAGTCTTGTCCATGTCCCTGAAGAATGTTTTAACTAAGACAGCTGCAAAGAAGTTCAGCACTTTTTTTGGTTACGGCCGCATTCTATGCGAAAACACGGAAGTGCGGTTGCCATTGGTAGAATAGAACAGCACCACTTTAAGCCCACCAACGACGCACACATCTGATTGACCCGATTGTATCTATGCCCACACGCTCATTATTTAGCATGCGCTTCTATAGGCACATGTTTCTATTTGCTCCCTAAAAGTTAGGAAGCAATGTCTTAAATTATAGATGGCAAATTTGGGGAGCCTCTTCCACACCAATTATGAAATGATCAAAGTTTATTCTTAGTATTGCCACAATTCAATTATAGTCTTCAAAGTAAGTAACTGCCCAGATAATAAATATGCTCGCAACTCCAAAACTTTAGCAATCCTACATAAAAATATTAAATTATAAAGTTGTAAGGAAATTTATTTTCTTCAATTTCAGATATTACATGTGAAGATTGAATAAATATTAACTCAGTTATGTGCCCAAATCTAAAACAAAGTCTGTTTTTCATTTTACCATTTTGTTCGTCTACATGCAGTCTCAGACTAGTAACAGGCAGATTATTGATTAACTGGTAGCGACAACTCACGGGTCGATATTAAGATGAGGATTGGCGATTCTTCAATTGATCAATGCAGTCCATACACATCTGTCACACTGTCCTGCGTGCTCAAAGTATGAACATGTAAACTGTTCTATCCTTTTTAATGTAGCGTTCTAAATTATTTATAATTTAATATTTTTACAACGGAGCTATAGTTTTGAAGTTAAGAATATATTTATTACCTGGTCAGTTACTTATTTGGTATATTAATGACTAAAAATAACATGCTAAAGTATAATAAGACTTGCCTTTTTAAATTGTTTCTTGCCCTCCTTATAATTTTGATTACTTCTATCTAGTTTTATTTTAAATTTGCTTTACATATCAGATATATTGAAGGGGTAAGTGAGCCAAAGTACTATCAAAACATCCAGCAAACCAGGTAGTAATTTGTATTTTCAAAGATGGTTTACATTGTCATAGGTTTTCACTTTAATAAAAATCACAAAGATAATCTTTTTAGCTTAAAATTAAGAGCTTTAGCCTATAATGTCGTTTGTTATGTAATGCTCTATCCATTCTATAGGTGATGGAAGTAGACTCTACAGCAAGTCTGTAATACTGACCACAGGGACCTTCCTGAGAGGTTGCATCCATCTAGGACTTGAAGAAAGACCAGCTGGCAGGTTAGGAGATCAACCCGCTGTAGGTTTGGCCAAAACATTAGAAGATGCTGGGTTTACTGTTGGGAGACTAAAGACAGGTCAGTTGCATCCATTTGAAATTTAGAATGGTTTTGAATGTGACTTCTTGTCCCATGAAACAAACTAATTGCATCAAATAATGTTTCGATATAAATTGGACTAATAGGATTCCATCCTTTAACCGACTGTAGTCCAGTCAGTTCATCACAGGAATGAATGTTTAGTCAGTATTTCTTGTGGATATTGCATGCAGAAAAGTCTTACAAAATCTGTTACAAATTGTGAAAGGGGAAGCTCCTTCTCACGCCTAAATTGATCCAAAAAAATCCATCCAGTCATCAACAGTCTCTGTATTCTTGCTGTAGAATCCACAATCGCCAAAAGGCTGTATTTTAATTATTTAAAAAACAATTCTGCAAAACAGAAAGCAAGGATAAAAGAATCAGTGTTCTTTATTGACTGACTTTATAAATGGCGGTTATGTAACCGGTTAATTCACAGTAAATTTGGTAAATTATGATTGATGAGGGAAAAATTGCAGGGGTTCACTATTTTCACGCCTGTCATGTCATTAGACCCAGTGTGAACATTTTTAGTATTCCAAATAATTGTCTTTATCTCCTCTACTTTGTGACAAAATAATTTAGTATTTTATTGTTGTTGTTTTTTGTAAATTATTATTATCTATATTTTCATTAATTTCCAGTTTGAAAATCTAAGATTATAGGCTATGATCCACAATTTTTGGGAATCAAAATTGAAATTATGCAACGGTCACTCTCAGGGAAAATGGTCCAAAACATGCCTTTTAACTCTGGTAAATTACCTTGTTATTCAAAACTTGAAACAGTTGGACTAAACACATCTATAGACTTTAACTAAAGTTTTATTAACACACTTTTGTCTCGCCTGATGTAATCAGAAAGAGACTATGTTATCACTATTTCTGTCCGCCGTATGCCGTATGCCGTCCGCCGTGTGCTAAGAAATACCTTTGTGACGCGATATCTGGAGATCCGTAAGGCCTATCGTGATGGGACTTGGTGGAGGGAAGGGGGGTGGTGCGTTCTGTTGCTGATTGATTTTTCAAGGTCATCGGGGGTCATACAAGGTCATCGGGGTCAAATATGCTTAAAACTTTTGAGACGCGTTGTGACGCGATATCTAGAGATCCGTAAGGCCTATCTTGATGGGACTTGATGTCAGGGAAGGGGGTGGGGTGTTCTTTTGCTGATTAGATTTTCAAGGTCATTGGAGGTCATTCAAGGTCATCGGGGTCAAATATGGGGTCAAATAAGATCCGTAAGGCCGATCTTGATGGGATTTGGTGGAGGGAAGGGGGTGGTGTGTTCTTTTTGCTGATTAAATTTTCAAGGTCATCGGAGGTCATTCAAGGTCATCGGGGGTCAAATATGGGGTCAAATAGATCAGTAAGGCCTATCTTGATGGGATTTGGTGGAGGGAAGGGGGGTGGTGTGTTCTTTTTGCTGATTAAATTTTCAAGGTCACCAGAGGTCATCGGGGTCAAATATGGGGTCAAATAGATCAGTAAGGCCTATATTGATGAGATTTGGTGGAGGGAATTTCCGAAGGGGAGTGGTGTGTTCTTTTTGCTGAATAAATTTTCAAGGTCATCAGAGGTCATTCAAGGTCATCGGGGGTCAAATAAGATCCATAAGGCCTATCTTGATTGGATTTGGTGGAGGGAAGGGGGATGGTGTGTTCTTTTTGTTCTTAATTTTTCGGGGTCATCAGGGGTCAAATATGGGGTCAAATAGATCAGTAAGGCCTATCTTGATGGGATTTGGTGGACGGAAGAGGGATGGTGTGTTCTTTTGTTGATTAATTTTTCGGGGTCATTGGGGGTCAAATAGATCAGTAAGGCCTATCTTGATGGGATTTGGTGGACGGAAGAGGGATGGGGTGTTCTTTTTGTTGATTATTTTTTCGGGGTCATCGGGGGTCAAATATGGGGTCAAATAGATAAGTAAGGCCTATCTTGATGGGATTTCGTGGACGGAAGAGGGATGGTGTGTTCTTTTTGTTGATTAATTTTTCGGGGTCATTGGGGGTCAAATATGGGGTCAAATAGATCAGTAAGGCCTATCTTGATGGGATTTGGTGGAGGGAAGGGGGGTGGTGAATTCTTTTTGTTGATTAATTTTTCGGGGTCATCGGGGGTCAAATATGGGGTCAAATAGATCAGTAAGGCCTATCTTGATGGGATTTGGTGGACGGAAGAGGGATGGTGTGTTCTTTTTGTTGATTAATTTTTCGGGGTCATTGGGGGTCAAATATGGGGTCAAATAGATCAGTAAGGCCTATCTTGATGGGATTTGGTGGAGGGAAGGGGGGACGGGTGGTGTGTTCTTTTTGTTGATTAATTTTTCGGGGTCATCGGGGGTCAAATATGGGGTCAAGACGGGTGGTGTGTTCTTTTTGTTGATTAATTTTTCGGGGTCATCGGGGGTCAAATATGGGGTCAAATAGATCAGTAAGGCCTATCTTGATGTGATTTGGTGTAGGGAAGGGGGTTGGTGTGTTCTTTTTGTTGATTAAATTTTTCAAGGTATTACATCCCTTGCATTAACTACAATGCATACCTCTGTGACAGTGCTACATTGTATCATATGTTTCATCATCATTTCTTTCAAGTCACTTTTGATGAAGAGGCGAGACGCGCCGTTCGAGAACCGCCTTGTTTACAATTTAATAATAATAAGAAAAATATTTAACATAGTTTCATGACATTAGGTAAACATTGGTAAAATATATTAATCTTGTTACAAGGTTCACTCCAGTGCAGTCTGTGATTTTCACAGCAAAACGGATTGAAATTGCACTTTTTTGACCCCATAGACCTTGCATCTGATTTGTAATTCTATCCAGAGCCACCAACGTCATCATCTTATAATCAGGAACTTTTAGCACAGGAACCAGGAAGATGTTAAAAATACAAAGAATATTTTTTTTGTATTTTTAACATCTTCCTGATTCCTGTGCCAAAACTGTCTGATTATATGACGGACCTATGGTAAAAATGGTATGCTGTGTCCAATGCAAGATATTTTTGGGAAGGCATGGTGGATCACATTACCTGAAATACATACACTGTATTATTTAATCATTCTTAATTCAATCATTAAAATACAATGCAATTGATAAAAAGAACGTACATAAAACCCCAAGACACGATGTTGGCCCGTCAATGACCAGCACTGACCGACCAAAACATGCAGACAGGAAAGACAGGGCAAACATTATGAGACTGCTTTTGTATCCAACTCGTCACACACAACATTTCATTTATCTTTGAAAGTAATTTAAAGTGTCAGAATAATTAATAGTTTACCAATTTTATTTACCATGGTTATTATTGGCAAATAAATATGAGGCTGGATCCTTGCTTCTTCCCAACTTTTGATGGCCAAATTACTACAAAAATAGGCCAGGGTCACATGTTAATGATTTGAATTGAATTCACATGGTTATTTAATTAAAATTGGGGATCAGAACTGCAAGTTAATTGCTTATTTTCGAGCACATGGTTGTGTAACAGTTTTTTGTTACAAACCAAACAGGCAATGCTTAATACAAAACAATATCAAGCAATCACTTTAAGTTTTCGCACTGAAACATCCCACATTTTCAGTGTACACTATAAAGTTTGTTTTGATAGCCCAGATTATTGATGGCTATTTTGCTCTATCTATTTTATCTTTTCAGGGATGCATGATACAGATAGGATGTCATTAAAAACTATCATTTTAGCTGATTTTGTGGAAATTGTCCCCATTACTGAAATTATAATATATCTGAATTTTAGTCATGTAATCTTTCCACGTTAGTGGTATTGTAAATATAACTTATTATTTTCATTTATGTTATATGCATACCTTTTCATTCTTGCAGGTACCCCACCAAGACTTGATGGCAAAACCATAGACTACAGCAAGCTATTAGGACACCGTGCAGATAATGTTCCAACCCCTTTCTCATTCCTAAATGAAAAGGTTGCAATAAAGGTACGTTGGCTCATCTCCACATTCCACCCACCTGCCACTTACCTTTGTCTCCATTATCCCAGTAATGTTTCTCTATTTTTCTTTTCCGAAGTATGAACCTTACATCAGAGGGTATTCAAGTGAGCATAACTTATTATGAGACATATAATAATTGTAATACACTTGCATAATAGACGGATTTTTGCTTTGGCTTTTATGTGATGCGTTTATCTGTAACTATCACAGGAATATGTGTTGAGCCTAACATCACATGCAATGAAGTATAGAAGATCAATAAAAGTCTTTCTATCACTGAAATAAACACTATCACTATCATCACTATTCATACTTCAAATAGAAGTATGGACAATTCTCTAAAAAAACCATGTTTTCTTTTTGTTTGTTTTACAGCCAGAGAATCAAATAGTTTGCCATATAACACAAAGCACTCCCCAGGTTGGTGAAATCATTATGAATAATATGCATCTCAACAGGCATGTACAGGAGGAGGTAAATGGACCCAGGTAAGAAAATAATTGTTGTCCTTCAAAAATTATATTAGTCGAGAAACGACTAATATACTGTATTCGTCCTGTTTCTTTCTTCTTTCTTCTTACCTTGATTTTTTCAAAAAATCGAGGTATTGTATCTCTGCCGGTTGTTTCCTCTGCTTCTTCTTCTTTCTTGCAACCTTTCTACAAAATGCTTCTTCTCCTACAGTTTACATGCTACAATCACCAGACTTGGTCAGTAGGACCCTCTACCAGACCTTCATTACAGGTCCTCACAGTTTGGGGTCAAAGGTCACAGAGGGGTCACTAGGGGTCAAAACGTGATTTTCACTTAAAACGCATTTCCAATTTAATGAAATGACCTGGGATCGTCAAAATCGGTCAACATATTCCTTATGCCCGTACGCATATATAATAATTCGGTTTTTACAATCAACAAATATTTGGGGTCACTAGGGGTCAAAATGTAAATTGTCACTACTTTCATTCAAAATGCTTCTGCTATATCAGGAAATGTTTGATTACTGTCAGAATTGGTCAAAAGATTCCTTACATCCATGTACATATAGGGTTTAAAGCACTTAAAACTGTCATGTTAAATGTGCTCACTAGAGTTATTCATCTGAAAATGTTCATGATATTCTTGAGAAAAGCCGTAAATAAGTCAAAAGTAGCCCAATATCGCGGCCAAACCGAGGTACTGGCAACATTTAATAAATCGCATTTGATATTAAAGTAATTGATCAACTGGCAGTTTAAGAAAGAATCATTCCAAAAGAACGAAAGCGCTCCATTTGGCCACATTCTGTTTTTACAGACACATTAAAAGTTTCTATTTGATACTCGGCTAGTTCTTGAACCCCGTCTTGAATATTGTTTGCATATATATCTTTGAATCTCCAAAAAGGTGAGATGACATAAAAACGGGTGATATCATTCTGAACTTTCGTTCCTCTTTGTGCAATAGCTGGCCCAAGTACTATTATTCTGTACGTATTCTGTGACCGATCTATGTACAAGACCGTCGTGTGGTGAAAATTAATTAGATTTGATTCTAGATGTAAGTCGCTCCGAGATATGTAGAAAATATGGCAACACTTGTCCTGCATATAGTTACTTTCATTTTCTGCGCAGAATTAAAACTTTTCCTTACTGCACCGCCGTTTCCATAGCAACGTAACGAAAGGTCAAAGTTTAATACACTACATCAAGGAGCTAGCTGACTACATTCAAGCCGACGGCGACGACAGTCGTATATTAAGTGCTTCAATCTTCATTTACAACGAACAAACAAACATGTGATTCTATTAAGCATATGATTCTTCAAATTTCGGTAGGTCATTGATGTTGTTAATGTTCAAGACACAAATAATATAGATCCATGATGTTTCAAGTACATACAAATAAATGTATAGAGCAATTAGTCGTGAAATACGTTTCGAAAAAGTACGCACAGAACAGAGAAGTCTTGGATTTTGAACAAAGCACGTAAAAGTAAGCTTAATTCATATTTCATATAGGCTGACGTACGTGTATCCTATTCTGAACTGAATTACATTCTACAAATATGGTGCACGTTAAAAGGTCACGGATTCCTTCGTAAAGAGCAGGGGATCATCCCAGTCTCTGTACACACATTACATTGTCCCAAGAAAACTGGGGCCTTGGCATTCCCTGACCTATGGATTTCGCCGAGTATTGGTGTAGATGTTGATCTGTCAACTCAATGTCGCCATTCCATCATCGTCATTTTCCTATATAGGTCGTCCCGGAGTGACGTCACATGCCGTTGACCACAAACCAAAGTCAAGAGCCTCTTATACCATGCTTACATACACAGCGTGACACTGTCCCTTGGGTATGGTCGCCAGAAGAGCTTTAAACTGAATAAAACATCTGGTTTGTTGTCAACGGCAAACGGTGAAAAGTACCCATATGACCGGGCCGACCTATACTGTGCTCTTGTTGAGTATAGGATGGTGCGGACATACGGGCACTTTGAGCTATTTTTAGCAAATTCGCTTGGCAACAAGTGTTTCATAAAGCAAAACATTCCATGCACGCACTCAGTCAAAGCTCAGCTTTACGCACTTGAATCCGCTGTAGGCGCAATATGCGGTTGCCTTTATAATTGATTGATCTGCGCAAGTTGTTTTCACCGGCATGACGTAGGTCCGCCCCGACCTATACTCGCACAATGCATGATCCATGGAACCTAGGAATACAAACATGAGCGTACAGACACGGACCGATCCCCTACTCTTTACGAAGGAGTCTGTGACCTTTCATTCATTCATTCATATTTATTCCTTTTAACGTGCTAAGGGATAGATCTTCCTATACACGGGACTTCCGAACCACGGTGCACTATGAGCATGCCTACATATGTACTTCAATCTGCATGGTTGGTATCGTATTGAACTCAATGCTGAAACGATCCACCAACAGAACTAACGGTACACAGTAGCAGGGTTGTCTCCAGGGCAATTTGAGTGCCGGCTAATTTTACTGATTGCGAGCGGAGTGAGTGTAGCGAAAGGAGCGCTTCGGATCACGGCGCGGGGTCCAGGGGCCTGCTTAGGTTTTTTTTAGGTTTTTTGTAATGCAATTTGGCCTATTTGGGGGTTCCTGCCACATAATTTCTTATTTTATGAGGCAGTTTAATGATTTTATCCATGTAGAATAGAAAAAGAAGAAAAAAAGTGCCGGGTTTTTTTAGTGCCGGTCGGCCAGCGTGAGTGCCGGCTACACCCGACCGGCGTGGAGACAACCCTGCGCAGTAGTATACGAGCGCTCCTAACTAGTGCGCCACATTGCCCCATGTATTCATGTATGTACGGTATGCCACAATGCCACTCGGGCCTTTTTATAAAATGTATATAAGCACACCCTATGATTATCAGGTGCAGGGGCGGACTGGCCACTGTGGCGTTGTGGCGATCGCCACATGGGCCGCTTGGTTTTGGGCCTCTCAGGGCCGGTTACTCAAATTTTGTGACCGTGCGAAAATTTGTGACTGTGCGAAATTTTGTTACCGTGCAAAAATTTGTGACCGTGCAAATTTTTTTGACAGTGCAAAATTTTTTGACCCTACCCTGATATAGCAACATTTTTCATGCAGGCTCAATGACCAGGTTTTTTAAGAAATTATTGCACCCATTTTTTTTTAATCCTGACTTGACTAATATTTTTTGACATTTTGACCAAAAAAGTGCCAAAAAGGTGTCCATTTATTCCCATTTTTTCATACCAAAGCCCAATGTAGCAATGTCTTGCTACAGATGTTCCGTCTCCCGTAACTATGTGCACATACTCATTACTGTGTACTCATATGTGTACTTTTGACCATCATAATTCCATGATTCCTCTGGTCAAATGAACCGACAGTGCCAATCTCAACCGACACGACGTCAATATTGGGGGGGGGGGGGGGGCGATCGCCCCCCTTCTGGCTACGCCACTGTTACAATTAAAATGCATAGATGTGTGGGTGTGTAACAAGATATAGCCCAATTTTTCATGCAGGCTCAATGGCCAGTTTCTTTTTATTTATTGTACCCAATTTTTTTAAAATTTGTAATCTTGATATTTTTTGAAATGTTGACTAAAAAGTACCGAAAACAAGTTTCCATTTTTTCCACTTTTTTGTCAAAATATATTAGATTAGGTTAATTAAAACAAGAAATGTGTCCGTAAGTTAGTGTCTTTATATCATAATCAAGCGATTTGGGCATTTTGTACTCACAATTATTTTTGTAAGCTTTGTTCAAACAAATTTGGGTCAAAAAAGTAAATTTTGTGATTTTCTCAAAATATAAACATTGACACCAAATTTGTATTCTCGGATCCATTAATTTCCAAAAATGGATACTTTTTATATGCATTTGATTAATATAATAGTTCAATAATTATAGCACTCACAAAATTCAAAAAAATTAAATTGCTCCCAGGCTTATATGGCTGGCCAAATTGTAACAGTTTCAGCATTACGGTGGAAATATGATCATAGCCTACTGTTATTTTATAGGATTCTAATTGTGTACTTTGATTATTTCATAAGTTGACTGATTTCCGTAGAGCTAAATCCTTGATATTGCGGCAATGCTCAAACCATAGATAAGTTACATCCATGTAACATTATAATCAAGCAATTTTGGGCATTTTTTACTCAAAATTATTTTTTTAGCTTGTTCGAGAAAAAAATTGGTCAAAATTGATGCCAAAAACGGATTCTCTGACCCAAATCCTTTCCAAAAATGTATACTTGTATATAAAAATAACACGATACCTGGCCCCTGTAATATCAGTACTACAATAACACAAAGACAATAACTGAACAGGTACCTCCTATTTTATTTTTTGATCATACATTAGTCAGATTTCGTAGTATTGTCTGATTCTGCACAGTAAATCCAAACACATAACCTGATCATGAAAAGAATACCTAGATTGGTCATTTAATATTTCAGTAGAAGATTTAAGAATGTAAAAATGTAATTAAACATTTTTTTAGAATCATTCCTTCATAATTTTCTTCCAAACTTGATCAACATTTCTTTCTCTCATAAAAAGCAATACAATTAGGGACCGTTCATTATTTCTACCGGAGGGGAGGGGGTAGCTGAAAGAAAGCAACAACCCCAAAAAATGACCCCCCCTTCCCTAAGTATTTAAAAGTTGTGACACTCCCCTCTGGAATGTAGAATAAAGTTATAACCCCTGTCAGCGTGGGCATGCTGTCAGCCTGGGCATGCTGTCAGCCTGGGCATGATTTTGGTTTGAAATATTAGTACCCAAAAATATTGACCCCCTGTAATTTCCTAAAAACAAATTATCCTTTGATTTCTTAAAAAAGGTTATGACCCACCCCTGTTTTGAGAGACATGATCCGATTTGGACCGGGTTTGTTGCATCTTGTTTGGTTTGATGAGCCAAGAAAATAAGTCAATCATATTGACCAGGTCAAAGGTCAAGAAGGGGTCAATAGGGGTCATTAAACTTTACAGGGGTAAAAGTTAAGACATGATCCGATTTGAATTGGGTTTGTTGCATCTTGTTCAGATTGATGAGCCAAGAAATAAGTTATCATATTGACCAGGTCAAAGGTCAAGAAGGGGTCAATAGGGGTCATTGAACTTTGCAGGGGTAAAAGTTAAGACATGATCCGATTTGGACCGGATTTGTTGCATCTTGTTTGGATTGATGAGCCAAGAAAATAAGTCAATCATTTTAATCAGGTCAAAGGTCAAGAAAGGGTCACTAGGATTCAAAACATCGATTTTCAATCCGTTCACCTAAAATGCTTCTCGTCTCAGAGGAAATGACTGATGTGCATTAGAATTGGTCAATATTAAAATTGACATGTCGTATGGGGTCACTAGGGATCATTGACCTATACAGGGGTAAAAGTTAAAACATGTTCCGATTTGCAAGACATGCTCCGAATTAGATCGGACCTGTTTTATCTTGTTTGGTTCGATCATGCAAGAATAAAAGTAAATCATCATAACCAGGTCAAAGGTCAAAAAGAGGTCACTAGGGATCATTTTCTCATTAAAAATCAAGGTGCCCTGGTCTCAGACCAGAACTAGATATAGTTCTTTCTTCTTCTTCTTTCTTCCGTCATGGGACCTATAGCTCCGTAACCATTGAGCCGATTTTGACCATATTTGGTCATAAGTACCCTTATGTGCACCACTACTCAGATTGTAAAGCATAAGGGGTCAAAGGTCACACAAGGGTAACTAGGGGTCAAAACGTGATTTTCACTTAAAACGCATTTGCAATTTAGTGAAATGACCTAGGATCGTGAGAATTGGCCAACAAATTCCTTTTGACCGTACGCATATATAATAGTTCGGTTTTTTAAATCGAAAAATCTTTGGGGTCACTAGAATTTTAACTCATTCACTCAAAATGCTACTTGTCCGAGAGCAAATGACTGATGATACTCAGAATTCATCAAAAGATTCCCTGGATCTATGTCCATATAGGGTGCTTCTCCACTAAAAGTGACATTTCAAACGGGGTCACTAGGGGTCATTGAACTATACAAGTGTAAAACTGAAGACATGCTCTGATTTTGACCGGACTACTTTTTTCTTGTGCGCATTGATAAACCAAGAAAAAAAGTCAATCATAAGTTTGGGGTCAAAGGTCAAGAAAATGTCACTAGGGGTCAAAATGTAATTTTTCCCTCCATTCACTCAAAATACTACTTGTCCGAGAGAAAATGACTCATGATTGTCAGAATTGGTCAAAAGATTCCTCATATCAATGTTCATATAGGGTGCTCCTCCACTAAAAGTGACATGTCACAAGGGGTCACTAGGGGTCATTGAAAAATACAGGTGTATAACTGAAGACATGCTTTGATTTTGACCGGACTACTTTGTTCTTGTGCGCATTGATAAGCCAAGAAAAAAAGTAAATCATAAGTTTGGGGTCGAAGGTCAAGAAAAGGTCATTACGGTTCAAAATGTATTATTTTAACTACTTCAGTGCTGGAATTTATAAAAACAATTATCAAATATAGTACAATTTAAGATATTATAAGGATATTGCCCCTTGACAACATGTACCAAGGTCAAAGGTCAAAGCCCTCGACTAATATCCGTGATCTAAGATCACAATTATCTCTAGTTGGTTTTGGATTGGTCTGACATTTTAAATAGGCCTGCGTATGTATGTGTTAAACTTGCCACATTAAGCCAGTGAGCATCTTATTACAATTAATGAAACAGAAACTTAAAGCTGGGGGGAACATCCACATGCTAAAATGATCCATACAATCAACTGTTTATTGGTACAATTTGCTTTCAATTACAGATACTGTCCATCCATTGAATCTAAATATATGAGGTTTGGAAACAGACCACATGACATCTGGCTAGAACCAGAAGGTAAGAAGCATAACTCTTAATATCAAGTATCATTGGCTTAGATGGGAAGCTGCATTTCCTGTCTCTTGTGGCCATATTTATCATTTATTTTGTTGATTGTATTTGACCTTTTTACACCGAGACAGCAAGTAATCTTTGATTGACAGTAAGTGGAGTCAAATTAATGCATCAAAAATACAAACAAGATATATTAAATTAATCATTAACCATTGTTTTAAAAAATTTAAAAATCTTTTGGGTCTCCGATCATCATAATAACTGTTATTCAACAACTCCCCATACCTTAAGTGCAGTAGCAAAGCGTTGTCAATTTAAGTTAAACAACGCTGCTATGGGCAACCAGCACGCTGATCGAACCGCACTACGCGGATAGTGTGTTTACACCCTATGCAATGGCGCAGCCGCCGTGTGTGTTGTTTTTGGAATCATCGTGCCAACTGTTTACAACGACTTTGAAAACTCAAAAGAACATGATTGTTATTTTAATTTGGTCATTTCAGTTTTATGTTTTTTTCTGAAAATTGAATGAATTTGTTAATAAAGAAGTACAATAATAAACAATGTTCTTATTTGCATTGTCTATTTATGAAATGGCGTTCAAAACCCTGGTTGTTGTTGAAAGGGATTAAATCATGTTTCAGCGTATGTGCATCACCAATCGAAAACTTGCGTTCTGCGCGTGCTGCATGTTTATTTCACTCGGGCGCTGCCCTCCTGAATAAACCACACAGACGTGGGAATGCTGTTGTCGATTGGTGATGCACACACACTGAAATATGATTTAATCCCTAATTTCACAAACAAAAGAGAAGATGTTCATTTTGAGTCTAAAGATCAATGGTGTTATAAGGCGCTTTTTCTCAGGGAAATTAACAATAATCTCAAAAATTATTTTTTGTCCATTTCTTTTGTAAACCTGTGCTTATCTAGCATGCCATTTGTAAATGTTCACCTGGTCCTACAAAGTCAAGTATTTGTTTCCATCAGGAGTGACCATTTGAAATTTGCAAATTTACCCTAACTACTGTAAGATACTCCCTTGTTACCAATACCATTGTATTATACTTTACTCATGTATCTTTACCCAGGTTTAAACACTGATGTAGTATATATGCAGGGATTCTCAATCACATTACCAGAAGACTTGCAAGTCAAGTGTGTCCGTAGTATCAATGGATTAGAAAATGCTGTTATATCTAGACCAGGTATGTAACACAAATCAATTTGTCTTGTACTTTTACTATGCATGAGTTGGCCAGATGCCGGTCTATCCCTACAGATACAATAAAGGGTAATAGCGCATGAAAACGATACTCAAAGATGTATTGGAAACTTGCAAATGCTTTATTCAATTGTCATAGCTCTGGTATTATCATCTCCCTGATAGGATCAAATCAATGTATTTTAAGTAATCAATAGACACATTCTATAGTTCCAGTATGGGGCTTCAAATGTCAGCCCATCAGAATAACACATTTTTTTTCTCTTTTATATTTTTATTCCGCTCAAAAAACATATATATACAAATCACAATAAAGTTACAATAATTGAAGAAAAAAACTACATACAAAATATTTTCAGAATAAAACATGCTATAAATAGCTGTATTCATCACTGAAATACACTCTTGCATCACTCAAGGATGCTTCTTGCATCACTCAAGGATGCTAGTTGTCATGCAATTGCCTGATTTCCTACTTTTAACTGATTCAAATGTCTGCATTTTCATTTATTTTCAGCCCATTTGGGGTTTTTTCGCCCAAATTCCCTAGCTTTTCAGACCTACTGGCATCCCTAAATTCACTGTTAGGACAATATGAATGGAGTGTGGATGTGGAGGGGAAAATTATGAGTAAAGTACGGAGGGAAAAAGGATGGGCAATGGATATTAATTCATACACTCTTAGTAGTGTCGAACCAATTAGAAAGCAAGAAGCTAAAATATGTGGAGTGCATTGAAAGTGGCTAATGCACTCCGTGTGTGCGCCATTCAATGTGCGCATCGCGCGCTTTGTTTTAATTCGTTGTTCAGGAATCGCCGGTTCACCGATTTTCACTGTGGGTGTTAGCAAACTTGTTAACATGTTTTTATTCGTATTTACATAGATCAAAATTATGCTTAAATTGTGAATTTTGATTTGTATAGTGTCATGTATGAATTAGGTCAATACATGCGTATGTTTTATTTCTCGAAAAAAATCAAAAATCAATGCACTTGCGCAAATGTTGATATGCTCACAATAGCACTCCCCTGCGGGGTCGTGCCATTATTCACACATCAACATTAGCGCGCGTGCATTGATTTGTCTAATATCTCTCGAAACAACACATACGCATTTATTGACCTATAATTAATCTGCACATAGGCTGTCTCAATGACCTTCCTAAATGGAAATACTTTTCTTTGTGTTACAGGTTATGGTGTTGAATATGACTATATGGATCCTCGTCAGATCACCCCTTCGCTTGAGACAAAAAAGATTGACAACTTGTTCTTTGCTGGACAAATTAATGGTACAACTGGGTATGAAGAAGCAGCAGCCCAGGTAACACTCTCCTGTGACTTAAATTATACTCTATCAGAGACAGTGTTCTAGATTCTTTAAATAAGTGCATCTGGATTATTTGTAGACATAATAATTATTGAGATTTCTTTGTGTACAAATCCAAAAGAAGTGAAAGATGTTACTCACAGTTTAATAGGGTTTCACTATACCACACTGATAGCTTCATCAGACTGGCAACTGTGATTCCTGCTCAGTGGGTTTTATAGCTATTGTTACCACTAAATACAATGGAATAGAGAGAGTTGATGTGTACACAGTTCTCTTTAATTTTAAAGCTAAATTTGTATCCTGTTTAAACCAATCATCAGTGTTTTTCTAAGGTTGTATGCCCTGAAATTTAACAAATAGAGCATAAAGGATCAAATCATCTAATAAACAAACTTCGGAATGTTAAAAAAAGTTTACAGCACATCGGGCAGGTAGCTGAAGATATCTGTCAACCTAAAAAAAGACATGTTTGTGGTAAATACAATTTTGAAATGAAGTCAAGTAAAGTAAGGGAATTATTAAAATAATGTATATATGAATAATTAGCTTCTTACAACCATCTGTTCAATCCAAAGCCTGTATGTCTTCAACGAGTCAATCGTTTTCAAATCTATGAATATATTCTTTTTACTCAAATCTAATTTACATAACAGTATTTGAATTTCGACCGATGGATAATATATGATTGTTTAATCTTCAGGGAATAATTGCGGGTGTAAACGCTGCACTCAAAGCTACCAATAGGGAAGCATTTACAGTCAGCAGAACTGAGGGTTACATTGGTGTGCTAATAGATGACCTCACTACCCATGGTGCTACAGAACCTTATCGTATGTTTACAAGTAGAGCAGAATTCAGATTAACTCTTAGACCAGACAATGCGGACCTGAGACTAACAGATAAAGGTATGGATGAGCTCTCACAGTATGACTGGTAGAGTAACCTGGCCACATATTGCAAGAGAGTAAAATGATACAAAAAAAATGTTTGCAGCTCAGTTCTAATATTTATTTCCTGTTTTAATTTTGTAAAGGTCAATGTTGGTAAAAAGATGTTCAGAACATTATTGAGAAAAAGATTGATTTAACAACCATTTCATAGTGGGGACCATGTTTCGGTTATCTCAAAAAGAATATATTTATTTGATTTATAACAATTTTCAGCATTTTCAAAGATTCTTGCCTAAGTGAAAACTGTTGTCTTTATTCATTATTTGTATCACAATATCAACATTAGTATTCTGAACTTATCAATTCAGGTTAAGGCGTAACCATTGTTGCAGACTTTTTCTACACTGTTAATCTGTTCAATGCCGATTTCTGCCAAAATTGTTGTCTTTGTTTGTATAGATAACCACCACATTGGCTAAAACAAATAAAATGTATAATATTAAAATTTCCAAACGCATACAACATTTCATTGACTTATTCTGCTTGCTCTGATAGACCTATAATGGATGGATAACATGCTAATTGTCACACATGGGATCATCACAGAGGTATTAACTGTGGATTGAGCTGAAACTGCTAGTGTTGCTAAAGATGTATATTTAGTTTAATTTTACATTCTTAAACAGCTAAGAATGTGTGACAAGTAGAACAACTCCGCCTGCGGCATCGTTAATAAAATAATATTACCGCCTACATTTATGTCAGACAATATAACACAGGTACGGTCTAAAATCAATTCCTTTATTCTCCAATTCAACTTTACAGGTTTTAATATTGGTTGTGTCAGCCATCAGAGATATCAACACACTCAAGATATTAATAGCAAATTATCAGACAGTATTAAACAGTTACAGGCACTTGAGATTACAGCTCGTCAATGGAGCAGTCTTCTACAAGAACACAATGCTGATGTACCCATTGGAGCTGCACGTCCTGGAAAAATCAGGTAACGGACTATAACAAACTATAAATGTCGCTTGGAAATAATGATTTAAGTGGGATACATCAATTCCTTGCTTGGACAATACAGATTGTGTTGGCATGGGGGAGGGAGTCTTATGGATCTTAATAGGCATGATCAGTGATATTAGCTAATATATAAGCTTGGTTTATTCAACCTAAATAGAACATCCATAAACCCCTACCAATTGTTCACTTGAATCATATGCACCATTTTTTAAATGAATTGTTAGTGTTAGACTTCCGTAGACCATGGTGTAAAACCAAAATAGGATGTGGGAGTCTTATGGATCTTAATAGGCATGATCAGTGATATTAGCTAATATATAAGCTTGGTTTATTCAACCTAAATAGAACATCCATAAACCCCTACCAATTGTTCACTTGAATCATATGCACCATTTTTTAAATGAATTGTTAGTGTTAGACTTCTGTAGACCATGGTGTAAACCAAAATAGGATGTGTAGTATTGTCTCTGAGATTTTTTTTTAAATGGTACTGTATAGATGAGGTGACCGTTGTTTACATCCAATGTTTATCAACAAACGCAATGGGCGAAGGGACTGGACTGTCGATACATGATTGAGGGAACAGCATATGACCATAACACTGTCCGCTATGCCGTATTGCCCTTTATAATGCTTTGGCGCAAGTTTTAAAAGCAAGGGTCCTAAACAAAACATGATGTGCGCGCTAACTGCCGGGCAAAGAACAATAGCAACTAGCCACGTTTTGCCAGGTGTGACGTCACCTGTCACCCCATCTATAAGATTACGCTAATGTCATTATGGTATTTATTCTCATTTAAATTTTAATGATATTGAAATATTATAATCTTTTATTCACACAGTGCTTTTACCATGCTGCAACAGAAAAACATCACCATAGACTTATTATCTAGACTGTTTCCAGATAGATTGAGTCATCTAGTAGAAGACCCACACCTCGCACACAGAATCAAGGCAGAAGGTGAATTGTATATAATACTTGGGCTCCATTAGGTGTAAAACCACATATTCTTTTCATGTGCCGAGTTGGAGACCCCGTTGGAGTATCTGTACACTTAAGTCTTCACTGGATTTGTTATGCATACAAATAATTAAACTTAGGCTCAACCATTTTGGTTCCAATAATTGGCATTAAACATTCAGGATCGAACAAGACCCAGATTATCTCAGAAAATCAAGTTGGCATTCAAAACAGCCACCAAATTCAATTCTCATCAAGCTGTCACTAACTAATATGATAAAGTAGTTAGTGAAACAATGGGATATTAATTATGTATTAGACCAGGCCTTCTCAATTAGATTTTGTGAAGCACCACTTTTGAGATGTTAGTGATCTAGAAGCGCCACTATCCCCGCGAGCGTAGTGAATAACAGGTGGGGTCCAGGGGCCCTGGTGGGGGTCCAGGAGGCGAAGCTCCCTGGAAGCTCATGGGTTTACCCCCTTTTAAGAGGCTAAGGAGAGCTATATTTGCATGCAATATGGTACAAGAAATAAAGAGATGTTGATGGTAAAATGTACAAAAATTGGTAGCAAATGTAGTGATAAGCAATAGGCCTACTACTAATAATCATGACTTACCCCACTGCAGTTAGTGGCTGAAGTGGCTCTTCATGCTTCGAAAAAACCTCGAATATCGCGAAATATAACCCAAAATGTATTGTTTTGTTTGTTCATGCGTCCTTCCGCGCGCCACTTGGACTGATGCAATGCGCCACAAGTGGCGCGCGCGCCACCATTTGAGAAGGCCTGTATTAGACCATAAGAGAATCATAATTAGTGATATAACCCTAACACTACCATATACCCCAAAATACCACGACTGGGCACGTTGGTACCACACGGCGTGGAAGTTTTTTGATGAAAAAATGGACCCAATACATACAGTCTGGGCAATACACTGCCCAGAACTGTGCTTGACAGCCGTGGTGAAGTGTGGAATCCCTCGCCTCTGGTGCGAGAGGTCCCTGGATCAAATGAGGACCCTAGATCTAAAAGGGGGTTAAGTCACATGGAGTGCATTTTGAGAAAAATGGCAAAAACTGGGTTTCATTGTTTTTCCTGATGCAGTGCCCATAATGGATGCATTATTATTTATTGCATTACAGAGACTAATTTTAAAATAGTTGTTGTTATGAAAAAAATTGTAAAGTAGTTGTTTTTGCCATTTTCAAATACTGTTAATCTAAGAAGAGGGTTAAGTCCAAATGGACTTGACCTCCTTCTTAGATTAACACAGTATGTTTAGCATAGTACTATCTTTATTTTCAAGTTTTTAATAATAATAGCTTTAGTACTGGTTAAAAATAATTAATTAATTCGATTCAGTTATCTTCTGCGCATTTTGACACCTCTTTTGTTGCGCTACCATGTTGTTTGGCGGGTTTATGAGCACTTGAGTGGTCGAATTTCAAAGTTGCCAAAGCCCCTATTCTCGCAAAGCAAAAGCGTTGTACTGTGACGAATAAGATCAGCATTAATTTTGCCCGGCTTTTATAAATGATTTGTTTGTCGCGTGTTGGATAAATCGATTGCAATGAACATCAGCATTATTTGTCAATAATAAAACAAAAGGGTCAGAGATGGGAGGCATATTAATTGTCAATAACAAAACAAAAGGGTCAGAGATGGGAGGCATAAATCAAATTGGTGTATTTTGTCTTGGTTTGATAAATCGATTGCAATGAACATCAGCATTATTTGTCAATAATAAAACAAAAGGGTCAGAGATGGGAGGCATATTAATTGTCAATAACAAAACAAAAGGGTCAGAGATGGGAGGCATAAATCAAATTGGTGTATTTTGTCTTGGTTTGGTCTGTGTGTGATGCTTGTGTGAGTTTCCTTCTGGAATTGGGGTGAATAGGAGCTTTTGCAACTTTGAAATTCGACCTTAAAAGAGGTGTCAAAATGCGCAGAAGATAACTGAATCGAATTAATTAATTATTGTTTTACATACTATTTCAGGTTCCGATAATCTGACCATTTGTAAGTGTTTAGATACTTTATTGGCGCAGTTTACATGTACATGTAGTCTCTTATAAATAGTGTTAATACTAAAAGGGAGTCAAGTCCAGAATTTATAATGCCTTTAAAATATCCTAGTCACAATGAAAACTTGTCTTGAAACAATAATCTTTCTTTAGAGATAGCTTACTTACCTATTTGGGACTTTTTAATGACTGATTCTTGTGATATTCGCCTGGGTTTAGCAGAGGTTTCGTCTGATGTCTTAATACAGGACGCCATCTGGGAATATGTAGTTTCAATGCAAGAAAGTGGTCATGTCCATGTAGTTTCAATGCAAGAAAGTGGTCATGTCCATGTAGTTTCAATGCAAGAAAGTGGTCATGTCCATGTAGTTTCAATGCAAGAAGGTGGTTATGTCCATGTGTGGACTTGACCCACTCGGGTTGTACCTCCCATGGACTCTTACACATGCTTTACCACATGACTTAACTATAAAATTTGAACAGAGGGTGCAGAGATCCTCCTTGTAGCAGAAAATGATACTAACTACAATTTCACAAGATTGTGACTTAACCCCCTTTTAGATCTAGGGTCCTCAAATATCGGGGGGATATTTTGGTCGATTTTCCGCGTTGAAGAAAAAATTCTGAAAAAAGTGGGGGTAGAGTTTAGGGTTAAAGGTGGGTGATGCAATTTCAACCCAAAAGGTTACATTTGGTGTTGACTATTCAGTATAAGGCACATCATCAATTTAGTCATATTCCAACATTTGAGTTAAATAAGCTCAAGTGTGTTTTATGAATTAATCAAAATTCACCCAAATTTTCTGGGTGGTTGGTTTACCTCTTTTGGAAGTAATTCGCTACTTTTCACAGAAATCATTTAAAAGAAACATTTCTCTTGCCTAAATGCAAATCATATAGGCTTTATTCAAACAACAACATTTCCATTTTGATGGGCAAAAGTCAAATTGTTCGGGTCACCCAACTTAATTTTGATATTAATATCAAATAAGCAGAATAACATATCAAATGTTTATTGAATATTTTCTGTGTGCGTATTCATTGTAGGCCTCTACGCTCCTTACTTAGTACAACAGCAAAGAGACATGGATGAGATGAAATCAGAAGAACAACTGATGCTCCCAAAAGACATGGATTATAAAAGGTAATTCATTATCATACAAATACTAATAATATCATTAATCTTTAATAATATATTGTTTGTGTGTTGTCACAAAGATTGCATTTTACCTCCCCTTTGAAGTCTGCTTGATCTCAATATACGGATCACATCTGCGAAGTCATATAATCAAAAGGGTAAACACAAGAATCTGTGTGCACTGCACATGTTTTGACAATAAGTTTGCATTTGGTCGGGGTGTATGCACTGTACACTGCCTTACCAATCCATTCTAAGGATCACATTATTGAATAACATTTCTAAATATCTATACTGTCCACCAAAAGAAATTTATCTCAAGCTATCAAACTTTTGATTGGCCCTTACTGATTCCCATTTCATAAAATTCAAAATATCTAAACTCCGGTACATCTTGATCATCTTTAACAAGCACATGTTGAATCCCCCACTTGATCATTGATAGTGTTCAATAAATATTACTGAAATCTACCTGTTGTGAAATTAAAGTCAGGGGTTCCAATGATCGTCCTCCATGAACTTTATTACCGTAATTTCCGTGCTGCTCGCCGTATACTCTGTAGGTCCTCAAATTCATCAATTAAGATTCAGCCCTCATTGTTTGTTCTTTGATCGACAGCGTTCTTTTCATCCTTAATAATGTAATGAGCAGCTAAATACTGTTTTTCCATGTTCGGGACATCTTGATCATTACATATAGGACATGTTCCTTGTTGAAACTGTAAATTAATATTACCATGTATGATAGCATCCAGTGGTGTCTGAGTTAAGCACCTGAAGCAAGTTAATCCCATTAAAGATTACTTATTGGGCTTTAGCAGCTGTATGTCATACCAATAGCATTATATGGAACTGTATCAAGGCACAATTTGATGTATAATAATTAACGAAGCTTTCACAACGGCAATCCATAACAAGTAGACAAGTTTAAATATTTGTGCCGTCGGATGACTTTAATCGGTCAAGCTTTCGTCATATAAAAACCTATTTTAACGTTTGTTCTTCTCTTCTCATCTCATTTCTCATAGATTACAGGTTTCATCTGAAGTTAGAGAGAAACTGACTGAAGCTCGGCCAACTACAGTAAGTCACATTATGTATTATTAAGGAAAAACTTATTTGTTTTTTGCAGTTTGACATCTAATTCATTTATTATTTTGGATAGGTATATTGAGATATTTCAGCATTGTCAATATACAAATAAAAAGTAACTGACCAGGTAATACATAATACGCTACATGTATGTGTATATGGGCTGCAATGATCAAGTAAAGCATCCCCCAATCCTTATTTTACTAGCGACTCAGTTGTCGCTACCAGTTAATCAATAATCTGCCTATTGCTACAACAAGGTTGCGTGTAGAAGAAAGAAATGTTAAACTTAAAAAACTGACTTGGTTTTGGTTTTGGCCACCTAGCTGTGTTATATTCAATCAGTCTTCACATGTAATATCTCAAATTAAAAAGAACACATTTCTTTCCAAATTTATGATTTAATATTTGTATGTAGGAGCTATGGTTTTGGAGTTATAACAGCATATTTATCAGATTTGTTTTATTGGACTGATGTGGTCTAACCAGGCCAATACTTGTGGACTATATCTTGCATTTCAGGTGTCAGACAAATTTACCATGAGTAATGGGTTTTGCACTGACTGATTAGAACTTGTAAATCCATTTGAATCCCATACATGATGAAACAAATGGATCAACACTCAAGGCAAATGGTGACAAAATTCATCATCATTACACCATAAACATAACATAATTTGGTCGGATTATTGTAATGTGAATAAATAGTCCCAAGCACTTGCCAAGGTAGCACCTCCATACAATCATTTCTTTTCCTTCTTCATTTTCTGTTCATAGATTGGTGCAGCTAGTAGGATAGAAGGAGTGACGCCTGCAGCACTGGTGCATCTCCTGAATTATGTAAAAAGAAATAAAAAACAAAGTACAGAAAAAGGAGATTCGTTACTGTTATGACAGTAATAAATGTCAAAGCTTGGGCGATGCAAAAAACTGTTTGTTTTTTTCTTCTTTTTTTCTTTTTTGAATTTAAACAAAAGAATATTTGTTTGTATTCATTAGTTTGAAAATTTCGAACAAATAGTTAGAAAATTCATTAAATTGTTCGCAAATTTGTGTTTTAAAAAACAAACACCTGACAGACGGACCCTACTTAAAGAGGTCCATTTGCCTGTAGAACAGGTTGGTTTTTTGCGTCGCCTAACTTATTTATTTTATTCATACATGTACTATATACCAGCAATATGTGACCTGTCACATCAAAACATACCTCTTGGGGTCTTTTATCCAATCATCAAAACATGCAAAAATCATGCTCTAAATTGACACCTCATAGTTGAAATTTAGAATCAGGAAATATAATGATAAGAAGCTTAGCATTTCCTTTTAATTTCATTATATTATTTAAGACATTTGACTTCAAGAAACTAGAAAATCTGACAAGAGGTATGTTAACTATCGTGATTTCCACTAAATTGCCATAAATCATGAAGAAATCCCCTTAATTTTGTTACTGATATTGTTTGAAACATTGTATGTGCAATCCAAATTTGATTCAAAGAAACATTTTATTATTGCTCTTAAAATTCATGACCCGCTCCTACTTACTAAAGCACAAGTTGATAATTGTACGGGCAATGTTTTAAGCTCAAAATTGTTCAATTGAAGTGACTGTCATATTAATGCTTGGGATTTGTTTCAACAAAAAATGCTTGCATATATCAGTGTGGCTCTATTCCATTTGTGCTTTAAACGTATATTCGTGACAAATTGAAAATCCCTTCAGGGTTCATGCAAAATGCTCATGCATAATTGAATAATTACATGCACCTTTAGGTTGCAATAGAATGCCAGAAAATAGAGCAGGATTCAACAAGAAATGTTAGTTCATCCTTTATGTAATCTTTCATAAAACTAATCTAGCGTGAAAACTTCATTCAAGGATCATAAAGCTTTATTCTTTGTAAGGGGGCATAACTCTAATTCGCTCTCAATATAGTTTATACGGTGAGTACACCCAAATGAAGTTGCTAGTGATTTGGTCCATGACATTTTGATATGTTTTATGACCATCCATGTTTTTAACATGTCTGAAAATGAACCCATAATCGCTGTCAAGTCGCATGGTATGATTATGTGAGTCAATATTCGGCTCTAACCCACGCATCGGCCGGTTAAATTATATTTCAGCTCAAATCATCGTGTTTTCTGTTGTAAACATTAAAATATATAATTCAGAAAATCTTTAGTAGATAAAAAACAGTTCTCCTTTCACCGCAACAAAAGTGCTCAATCAGAAGTATGAGAGCGTTGTATAATGTTGGTGGTGGAAAAAGGTTTGAAGTATTTCTTACATCTCCTATCACACTACGGCCCATTTCGCCCGAAGGCTCATCAGGTGTGGTACAATGTTTGTTTAGATTCTGTCAAATAAAATTTGGTGCTTATTCCTTAATTTGCTTGTCCTAACAGCGCGTGAAACAAAAAAACGTGTGTGGTGCGGAAAAACGTGGAAAGCCGGGCAAACGCTCAACAGGCAACAAACGCGCAGAGTGGGTAAACCAAGATGATTTGACACATAGTAATCAAAAAGGTTGTCGGGCATGAAAATGTACAGCACGCACAAGTGTACACATAACACGGATACAATGAATACATTTAAAGATTAAAAATAGGCTTAAAGCCTACATGAACATGATAAGCATTAATTGTTAATGAGAAGGAACTTGTTGGAATGACGGCATTTGCTCACAAATTCTGTTCTGTTTAGCGTTGAGGATTTATCAGCTGTTAAATAAAAAACTTTTCCCACAAACATAGTTGACATTTCTTTGTCATATTAGACTTAGTCCGTTTAATTATCTTCCACGTGATGTCATGTTGTCTTTCAGGTGCCAGATGTGCTTACTAAGCTCAGTGTCAAATGGTTGTTCATTCATTCATTCATTCATAAGATTTATTTACACAGTCCAACAACATACAAATATAACAATATAACAGAATATAACATCAAGAAAACAGATATATATACAGGAATGGTATGATATCATGAAAGAGATAAATCTAGACGATATATATAGTGAAATGAATGATACAAAGGATAAGCTAATAATAAATATAAAATATCAGGCGATGAGAGTGGTCCAGAGAGGTGATGTTGGAAAGTGTGCGGAGAAGCCATTAAGCCTGGAAGGCTTTAAGTTTGGCTCCACCGCTGTGAATATCAAGAATTAAAAAAACAACGTATATACTACTACTATAGGGGGTTGTTATGATAAGTAGGGAGATGGTTTGATGAAGTGAAAAGAGTACAATGACAGTGGGCCGGAAATGTAGGTAACGACATGACAAATGTGAAACAAACAAACTCAGAGATACTCAGAGATCAATTTCTTTTTATAACTATTTTTGAAGCGGTTTATTTGTGTACAACTAGTTAGAGTAGAGTCAAGCGAGTTCCAGATTTTAGGTCCATTATAGATTATTGAATGACGAAGTACTTTAGATTTAATATTATCAATAATAAAGTTATTAGCATTTCTAGTGTTATAATTGTGAAGATCTTTATGTTTAGAGAAGAAACCCCCAAAAGAATTTGGGAGAGCGTTATTATTGAAACGGAACATAAATAAAGCAGTTTGAAGTTTGTTGATATCGAAGATATTAAGAGTATTAAAGTTGTGAAATAGAGGCATTGAATGCGAGTCATATGATGAACCAGCGCAGATACGCAAAGCCTTCTTTTGACAGATAAATAATTTGTCGAGTTTTGTCATATCCGTGCTCGACCATGGGCTTAGGGATATATGTTTTGATAGAGTAATTGCCCATGCAATGTTGCAATAAGATATGTATGGCAAGACAAGTGTATTATAAAGAGTAAGCAGAATAGAAGAGGGAAGGTCATAGCGTAATCGCCGGAGTATGCCGATACTTCTAGACACCCGAGTACATGTATTAGCGATGTGAGGTTTCCAGTTTAGATGTTTATCAATGATAACGCCGAGGAATTTGGTATGGTTAACAGGTGAAATAGGGGTAGAATCAATAGAAATGGTAGCAGAATGTACGGAGGTATGCCGATTAGAGCCGAATAGAATATAATTGGTCTTGCTAACGTTAAGGGAAAGTTTATTAGCCTTGAACCAGTTCGACACATGTTGTAGCTCATCATTAAAGGTAGAAATTAAAGTAGTAAAATCAGGGTGTGACATAAAAATGTTGGTGTCATCAGCGAAAAGAACATATGATAATTTCTTTGAAGCATTTGGAATGTCATTCACATAGATCAGGAATAGAAGGGGTCCGAGTATAGAGCCTTGGGGCACGCCGCATTGAACAGGTAGGAGATTTGAAGAGTGCGAGTTAAAGGACGTAAACTGCTTTCGATTATGAAGATAGTTAGAGAGCAAGGCTAGCGGCGTACCTCGGATACCGTAGTGATTTAGTTTAGAGAGAAGGATTGAGTGGTCAATAGTGTCGAAAGCCTTTGACAGGTCTAGAAATAGGCCAATCGTGTGATGTTTTTTGGAGAGAGCCGAAGAAAGTTTGTTATAAATGTCAACAAGTGCTAGATCGGTTGAGTGGTTTTTCCTGAACCCATACTGGTTGTCGTGAAGGAGATCGTACGAGGAAAGGAAATCATAAAGACGGTTGTAGATTAGGCGTTCAAGAATTTTTGAGAAGCATGGCAGAACTGAGATGGGTCGGTAGTTGGAGAAGGTATGGGGGTCGTCTTTTTTGTAGATGGGTATAACTTTGGCGATCTTGAGAGCAGATGGAAACACTATCTGTACTATCTCATCTTGAATTCAGGGTCACTAACCCGATGTAAGTTTTAGTGCTATTGCTGCTGGTTACTGTTGCCTCGTAGACAATACTTTTTGTCAGACATTTGCAGCTTAGGGGACGGACATTCATTTGGTTTTCTGCAGTTACAGTTTCCGGTGGGTATATTGACAGCTCTTTAAAGAACAGACTTCAAATGGTTGAAAGATGACAAATGGTTGTACCATCTCATCTTGAATTCGGGGTCACTAACCCCGATGTAAGTTCTAGTGCTACTGCTGGTTACTGTTGCCTCGTAGACTATACTTTTTGTCAGACATTTGCCGCTTAAGGGACATTCGTTTGGTTTTCTGCAGTTACAGTTTCTGGTGGGTATATTGACAGCTCTTTGAAGAACAGACTTGTTGTGTGTGTTGATAATTTGGCCTGTTGTCCATACAATACGTACTGTAGCTCACCTTCACATTATTGCGGTTGAATATTTTGTGGAGGGAGCTACTTCTGGGGCAATGTTTATATACTAGCAGTAAGAACTGTTTGCCGATATTTGTAGTCACATGCTTGCTGAACGGTGGATTAAGCCAAATAATATTGCGACTGCGGGTGCATTTCTTACTCTTGTTGATATTGTTGAACTTGAGAGCGTGCTTATGGCCAGCTCTATTTAGCGCATCTTGATAGGTCTTTGTGGCGGCTTCGAACTGGTGCTCATCACTGGATATGTTAGACAGTCTCTAGTTTATGGAGATATTACATTCGGGGTGGTTTCAGTAGATGCTTACATATTATGTTGTGTTGTTACGTTTCACATATGGGCGGTATGATCCATTGGTCAAGTTGAGGGTGACACCCAGAAAGTTCGTTACTTTCATGTTCTGATTAGTGGTGATTCTGAGCCCAAGCTTTTTGAACTCGAATATCAGGTCCTTGACGATTCTGTTGGTTTGAGATTCAGAAAATCCATAGAACACAAATTTGACATAAAAACATTGAGAATTATTGCCAGTTTTACCCATTCCTTCCATCAAATAGGAACTATAGTTAGAGAATAAAATATGGTTCGGCGATGTTTTGCTATAAAAGGCTGTCATATAATGTATAGGCTGTACCATATTTTGAGTCGTGAATGGTCGCCGCAGGCGGCCATTCAGTAAATGGATAAATACATGCAATAAGGTTTATCGCAAATATAGGTAAAATCAATTGATTATACTTTTCCGAGGCATTGTGGGATCGCAAAGTGTACACATTTGGGACTTTGCGAACCCAAAATGCACCATTTACGATAAACCTTATGAGAAGAGGGAAAATAATATGTACAAATTGCTTCTAAACATGATCAATCAGGCCTGCAGAACAAGGTTCGATTTTTCATCAATGCCTATATTATTATTATAGGCCCTACAATCATTAAAAATAACCCTTTAAATGACAGTTTTGAAGTTTAAAAACAAATTGTGGTCCCATCACGGCATAGATTAATGAAGCCATGATGTCGTATTTTAAAATATTTCTTGTTTGTTTTGAAATGTTACAATCAGCTGTTCAATGTTTACGTTACAAACATGCGCAGGAAAAGTAGTTCCTATTTCTGGCCTGTTTGCGTACGCCAAAAGAGGGGAACTTTTGAATATTTTAATTTGATAAATGAAGAGGTATTTTGCAAAAGGGCCTACATCCACTTTGCTCTTATTAAGAAAAAGTCAAAAAACTGTTTCTAAATATTCAAGTTGAGCAATTGAAAAACTGAATGGATTATGAAAGAGGTGCACTACATACTAATTGAAATTGAAATAAATTTTAAATGTGCTAGTTTTAATATTTTTTTAAATCATGTTTACATTTTTTGAAAATTTGGATGTAGGCCCTTTTGCAACAAAACTACATCTGTTTGTACATAAAGAAAAAATACCACACACAAAAAATCATTTATTTTAATCATTTCAAATAAATAAGTTTGATATTGAAATGTATAGGTCACAATCATATGTTTCAAGGAAATAAAGTCATTTTTTTCAAAAATACCTACATCTCATTGTAAATAGCCATTGAAGTTGTTGTTTTGTTGCAAAAGGGCCTGTATCCCGATTTAATTCTGGATACAGGCCCTTTTGCAACAAAACAACAATTTCAATGGCTGTTTACAATGAGATGTAGGTCTTTTTGAAAAAAATGACTTTGTTTCCTTGAAACATGATTTTTCCCTATACATTTCTATATCAAACTCATTTTTTGAAAAAATGCACCATAGCCCTTTTGCAAAATACCTCTTCAAATACACTTTAAAATGTGTCCTTACTTTTAAGGCGATTGACGCCCCAGCTCGTGGCACTTTTTGTTGTTTTTTCATCCTTCCCCTCCTCTATCTTACTCAATTCCGCCTCACTGAGCTTCACGAACGGTGATTTCTTGTCGGTGGCGGTGGCTCGATCATCACGCCAGCAGCAATGCTAGCGTCGACCTTCCCTTCAATTTCCGATAGGAAGTTCCAAATCTCTTCATCTGGTAAATCATTATCATCCCACTCTGGTTCTGGTTCTTCTAGGTGTTTCAACAATTCATCTAGCTCGCCAATTTCAAAATTTGCTTCTTCCATATTAACATTTTGACTTTATTGCAAGTACAAATAACAAATGTATAGGCTACGACTACGAGTAAAGCAGACGAAAAATAGGCTTAGGGTCCCTCAAATATTTTATTTTTCCTTCTTTCTTTTACATGTCTAATTAACGTTAATTCATTAAAGGGACGGACCTCTATCTTTACATTTAATTACATGAATGTAACCTTAATTTTGTATTGAAGAAATAAATACGCATCACTTTGTAAAATAAGCTTACTCTCGACTTTGTTAACAATTTTTGACGAGGCTATGTTTACATTTATTGACAAGGCTAGGGTTTTTTAAATGTAGTTCCGGCATCATTAAAGGTGTGAATTAAGCCCCGCCCACATCCATAGATTAGCGGTCTGGTAATCTATAGCGCGTATCCAACAAAACTAACCACAAAACCAATGAAATTGATGGCTATTATGGGTTGACATTTTAAACCACGCCCAATATATAAGAATAATTCATAAACTCTGGCTGATTATTTCCAATTTTGGACCTCATCCATTGAGCGCCAGAGGAACCCATTTTGACCAATGAACCAGCGGTACTTTTAATAGATGCTATTTGCGCTTCATAATCAAATGCTATTCATGATAGTGTGGCTTTAGTGAATAGGGCTGATTATGGAGCTTTACAATCACGCCAACCAAATACTTAATCCAACAGCTTGAAATATGTTATTCCTTTTGAGTCACCACAATCAACAAAATCGACCTTATACAGTTTTCAAAAGAAAAATGTTATGTTTGACATATTATCTAACTATAATTTATTGTTGTGGATAATAAAGTTTCACCTTTTATTAATATCCATGAATGCCAAAAATGTTTAAAAACCTTGTGAAAGTCTGTAATGGTGATAAATACATTTTAAGAAACAAATTGATTCTCTTCGATAGTAGTGATGTCAGTCAAATTTACATTATCTTTGATCTTCAATATTCTTCTTAACTGGAATCAAAGGAGTCAGTAGAAAGATCTGTGCCAGAATCCTTGTCAGAACCCAATCACTATTAGATCAATTTCTATTTCAGAAATGTTTTCTCTCAACCAATAAGATGGTTCAATATCGTGGACGTGTCAGACAGCATTTTTGTTGGCCTCATCAAATAATTAATCAAATGTCTACAACATGTTTCCAATTCTGTTTTGCTAATTCTTCTTCTTGTTAAGGCCTCATCAAATAATTAAGGAACAGATGTAATGTTGAAGTCTTTGTTATTTTTTGTCACATATTCCTTAATTTGCACCCAAATCCGCTCTTCTAGATTTAAGGCACAATATTGGTGCCGCAGCATCAACATTTCGGGATCGCCTTTTTTTTAAAACTTAAATCCCATCGATCTCAGACATTTCCATAGAGAGATGATCTTCCAGCCTTAAAGTTTATGTCTTGGCGTAGTATGGCCAGCAGTTCATCCAATGTTGGATATTCTTTTCCCCTGTAAAATCCTTGGTGGAATTATTCACCTTATCACTTTCTGGCCAAAATCATCAATGTCAACCTGTGAATCATGTTGAGCCTTGTCTTTGTAGGGAGCGATCTGGTATTCCTGTACACATGTGCATCTTGCTAACACTGATTTCAGTTTAATTGAATCCTCTTCGAAGAAGGCTTTGACATTCATCACAACTGTACGAACATCCGAACTATATTGATAGTTCCTTTTAGCTGAATCTTTGATACGTGAATCTGTTAGGTAATGCTGCGTTGAGTTGTTTGATGAGAAAACTCGCATCGATTATTTGTAGCCTCATGCCGCTGCTTTTCAATGGAATTTGAGACATGTTTATGTTTCTTGTCCATACATATTGACAATTTTGATTTGTCATTGTTAGATAGACATTTCTGGTAAACTTCTGGGAGTCCTGTCTGCAGGTCCACATTTTGTATGCAGATAGCATGTGCTGCAATTGGATAGACAAACTTCACGATTCCCCTATATGCAACCCAAGATTCAAAATTTGGCCGCAGTCCATCTTTTCTTTAATGTGCCAATATCGTTTGCTGAGACCTTCTGTAAGGCATAGATTCCCATGTGTGCTGTTGTGAAATGTGGTCAAGGAGGCAATTGTGTTTTTTCTTTCCTTAGAAAACAATATGGCCATGCATTGATATAGACTGAAATGAAAGTTGATCTTTCTCAACACTATACAACAATAACCCGCACTTTCAAGGCAGAGCAGTGCATGCACTTGATGAGTTTATGCCATCAAGCCAACTGTTGTGGCCAACAAATGTCCTTTGTTGCTACACCGCTGTCTTTCCTTATTTACAAATCCTGGTTCCAAGCCAAGATGTTCCTGTGTCATGCACATCCTGCTGTGGCAAAGATGTGAAACATGCCATGTTGGTGGCAGATTAATGCCTACATCACAACAGGTGCACAAAATAAGACAGCCCCCTGCTAGAGACTGGGCCAAACCAGGGATATTGTAGCTGACAACATGGTAGCCATCATAGTTTTGTGAGCTCGCCAAAATCTTACCATCTTGCAATTCAAACCATGGCTGGTATTATAAGATGATCCCCTTTGGTCCTAACCGCCCTATTCTCAATCTTGCCTACAGCCTGTATGCTGTGTACTGCTTTTGATTTGCATCCATTGTAAGGCCTACTGAGGTCTTTTTATAAATATCTATCACAAACTTAGTGACCTACCAACGAACCAAATATCACATGAAAAGAGATTGCTATTATTGTTTATTTCAAGCAAATAAACATATCATAACACCTTTTTTTACTTTGGCAATATTCATATTTAAAAACCTCTCCGTAATTAAAATAACCTCTGTTATCCTACTGGTTTAAATTGACAGTTTAAAACAATACAAATTTGTGAAAATAATAAAACTAAAATGTGATTATTAATTTAAAGAACACTTGATTCCATGTTTTACTCATGGCAATTTTACATGGGAGTTCTGAATTTTGCGATATTAAAATCAATAATAAAACAAGATTTAAGATATCAAAATGGGACATTTTGTCCCTAATTTGTCATAAAATCCATGTGTTTTTCTTGTGTTACTTTGATATTAGTTGGTTAAAGTTGTAAAATACATGGAAGGGGTAGTCTGAAAACATCTATTTATGTTTTATGGCATATTTACTACAAAGTATGCTAATTTATTTTATTCACACAAAGCTTGTTTGTGTTTTAGGTATCTATATTAAAGGTTATTAACACTACCCACTCTAACACTATTTGATATGGTTAAATACAAAAACCCTTTAAAGTATATCTCTACCACTGAAAATGGAAAAAATGTAATTTTTCTTATGAAAAACACTTGTTTTTCGTCACTTTAGAGGGCAAAACTTTTCATACACAAAAGATGTAACTGTCACAGAACTGTTTAACATATTTTAAACAATGATTATCAGAAACTACTCTGGGAGTTTCAAGTTCATAGCATAATATGTGGCAAGACAACACAGTATCAAAGAATTACATAGTGTTACACTCCTGACTTGTCAACTTTGCAAATGTCAACAGTACTTTTTCCTCAATTGGGCTAGTACTTCCACATCAAACTTCATCCTCAGTCCCCGGTGGTGCCTCAGTCCTCTTCCTGGAAGCAACTGTGGTGGTGTTTTTAACTTCCCAATGATTTCATCATTTGTCTGCCAGGATGGCAATTCAGTCGCCCACATGAATATCCCTGAAGACACTTCATCCATATACCTCACTTGAGTATCACCTGTCTCATCATCAACTTCCAGGACCTGTATGTAGCAGTGCACAAGTCTAAACCATTGTTGAAGAAAATGTGGTCCAATTTGTCAAATTAGACCACATTTTTGACGAATTATTATTTTCAGTGTTACAGCTCACAAAGGTGTGTCATTTAGAAGCTCTTCAAAGCCTTGAGTAAAAGCTGTAACGTCCGTAACGATTTATGTAATGTTCGTAACGCTCGTTAAGGTATTTCTAATTATAGATTTATTTATTTTTTGCTTAATGATTGAACCCATCACAAACTAACAGTGAATGTGTGATGTTATTAAAATCAGCCAATAAGTTTTCTCCCAGAGGAAAAATAGATCAAAAATGTTACGGACGTTACATGATCCAATGGAAAAAATGAACGTAAAAATGATAACTCGCATTGCGCCTTTTGCAAGTGATAACACTTTTTTGCTTTTTACTTTCATTGGAAGCTTTATTTAGAATAACTAAATCACAAATAGCATTTAAAAAGCAATACTTTATATTACAAAAATAATACACTTTCTTAACTAGCTTTTTTCAAGCCAAATTAAAAAAGCATTATCCTTTTTGCGCACCTATTTTCAAACGATGATGTAATGACCAAAACAAACAAATTGAGGTGAGATCATATCAGACTTGATAAATAGAGATATACCCCTTACCAACAATAGAGGAGAAAAACTTGTAAAACCAATTTGAAATTTTGGCTGTTATTCACATTTGGCATGGAATTGGCCATATAGTAGTCATTTTGAATATAGACTGATTTTGAGTGCGACTCAATAATTAAAGAAAGAAATATGTATCCAATACAATGCACTAATAAAGAGTTAGTGACAGAAAGTAAATCAAAGTCAGTATAGCAAATATTCTTTGTGTTCGTGTGTGACTATTAATTTATGCAAATGTCATGTTGGGGCTGATCTAGGAATGGCCTGATCGAAATTGCCACTGTGTTGGCTTGTCGGTCGCCATTCAAGAGTAGCATGTACCCGGCCTTGAGTTTTGGGCCACCACCACAGACAGCTCCCGCGTGTATAAACCCGCCTCTGTACAGACAAACGGCCCTCTATCCAGCCCTCTTGAATACCAATGGACACAACTTTGCAGGCCGGGCATCCTCCCCACCATCTTCTCTCCGACGATATCTTGTACTGTCTGTTGCGGTAGTCTTCGTCATCATATCAAGTACAGCTTCGTCCACATAAGAGGGTGTTACCACAGTCATTGCAAACCTTACGTTATTTGTTGCTCGGCTCTCTGTTGCATACCATCAGAAAGTCTTTCCCCACAAGAGGCTTCCTGTGATGATGATGATGATATCTGTATAAATGAACAAAGGATAGAAGACAGAACTCAAATGCAATTCATACACTCTTAATAGTGTCGAACCAGTATACATTTGTTCAATAGGGTCCATAGTTTTACAGGACAATTTCCCAAATTTGTTCAGGCTGGTTGTTTTCGGGTCATGATGTTTGGGGAAATTAAATAATTCCAGGCAATTAAAAGAAGGGACCGCACTTTTGAATCAGGTGAACGAATATTTATGAGCTATGTAAACGTCATCAATACGCTTTGAACTAAAAGTAAATTTCTCTTTTGGAATTTAATTAAAGGTCTAAATCTAATTGATATCAAATAAATTAATAATTAACCAATTTCGGAAAAGGTGATCCATGAGACCTCAAAGTACTGTTGAGAGTATAGCTGCTAAATTTACATGATCAACTAATGTTCCCAACTTGGGCATTACCATATTACAATATTATTGGTATTTTCAAGACATGCAAGATTTGATTTTTTTATTTGATTTTTTTGAATTTTGTGAGTGCTGTAATTATTGAACTATTAATCAAATATAAAAGTATACATTTTTGGAAAGGAAGTGGATCGGATTTCAAATTTGGCGTCAACTTTGCTTTTTTTCTTCAAATTTGTTCACTTTTTTGGCACTATTTAGTAAACATTTCAACAACAAAAGTTAAATTAGGTTAAAAATTAGAAATTCGTCCTAAGTTAGTATCTTGACATCATAATCAAGCGATTTGGGCATTTTTTACTCAAAATTATTTGTTTAGCTTTGTTCAACCAAAAAATGGCATGTGATGCAATTGGATAGACAAACTTCCCGATTCCCCTGTATGCAACCCAAGATTCCAAAACGTGGCTGCAGCCCATCTTTTCTTTATTGTGCCAATGTTGTTTGCTCAGACCTTCTGTAAGGCATAGATTCCCATGTGTGCTGTTGTGAAATGTGGTCAAGGAGACAATTGTGTTTTTTCTTTTCTTGGAAAACAACAAGGCCATTGATATAGACTGAAAGTTGATCTTTCTTAACACTATACAACAATTACCCGCACTTTCAAGGCAGAGCAGTGCATGCACTTGATGCGTTTATGCCATCAAGCCAACTGTTGTGGCCAACAAATGTCCTTTGTTGCTACACCGTTGTCGTTCTTTATTTACAAATCCTGGTTCCAAGCCAAGATGTTCCTGTGCTATGCACATCCTGCTGTGGCACAGATGAGACACATGCCATGTTGGTGGCAGATTAATGCCTACTTCACCGGCACTGTTACGCAAAATATAGACAGCTCTCGCCAGCAGAGTGGAGATCGGGACCAAACCGGGATGTTGTAAATAAGTATTGCGGTCCTCTCCTTGGTGTAAGTTGGAAGTGCTTTGATGGCCAATATCTCCGGCTTTTCTCTGTGCTGCTTTCCCAGTACATGCGCATTATAGTCTTTGACCTTCTTCTTGCAGAATGTGCAAAAGGCCTAGCCTAGGCTTTACTCGAAGATGCAGTCACGATACCCGGAGTGGTCACCAAAGCACCGTCCTTCGTTGCTACACCGTTGTCTTTCCTTATTTACAAATCCTGGTTCCATGAGCTAAGATGTTCCTGTGCTATGCACATCCTGCTGTGGCAAAGATGTGAAACATGCCATGTTGGTGGCAAATTAATTCCTACATCACCACAGTCGTGCAAAATAAAGACAGCCCCCCCCCCCCCCCCCCCCCCCCCCCCCCCTAGAGACCAGGACAAACCGGAGATATTGTAGCTGACAACATGGTAGCCATCAATCATTGATCTTGCAATTCAAACCATGGCTGGTACTATAAGATGATCCCCTTCGGTCCTAACCGCCCTATTCTCAATCTTGCCTAGCTTATACACCATGTTTTGATTTGCATCCATTTTAACGCCTACTGTGTTTTTATAAATATCTATCACAAACTTTGTGACCTATCAACAACCTAAATATCACATGAAAAGAGATTGTTATTATTATTTATTTCAAGCAAATAAACATATCAAAACACTTCTTTTGTTGTTTTTGGCAATATTCATATTAAAAACCTTTCAGAAATTGAAATAACCTCTGCAATCATACTGGTATAAATTGACAGTTTAAAATAATACAAAATGGGAAAATAATAAAACTAAAATGTGATTAAAAGTTGATGTCTTGGCGTAGTATGGCCGGCCAGCAATTCATCCAATGTTGGATATTCTTTTCCCCTCTAAAATCCTTGAACTATTCTCCTTATCACTTTCTGGCCAAAATCATCAATGTCAACCTTTGAATCATGTTGAGCCTTGTCTTTGTAGGGAGCGATCTGGTATTCCTGTACATATCTGCATCTTGCTAACAATGATTTCAGTTTAATTGAACCCTCTTTCCTCTTCAAAGAAGGCTTTGACATTCACAACTGTACGAACATCAGAACTATATTGATAGTTCATTTAAGCTGAATCTTTTATAAGTGAATCGGTTAGGTAATGCTGCGTTGGGTTGTTCGATTAGAAGCCTCGCATTGATTAGTTTAGCCTCATGCCGCTGCTTTTCAATGGAATTTGCTACAAGTTTCTTGTCCATACATATTGACAATTTTGATTTGTTATTGTTGGATGGACATTCGATGTACCGACTGTCTGGTAAACTTTTTGGAGTCCAGTCGGCGGGTCCACATTTTGTATGCAGATAGCATGTGCTGCAATTGGATAGACAAACTTCACGATTCCCCTGTATGCAACCCAAGATTCCAAACTTGGCTGCAGCCCATCTTTTCTTTATTGTGCCCATATCGTTTGCTCAGACCTTCTGTAAGGCATCAAATTCCCATGTGTACTGTTGTGAAATGTAGTCAAGGAGGCAATTGTGTATTTTCTTTCCTTGGAAAACAATATGGCCATTGATATAAACTGAAAGTTGATCTTTCTCAACACAATGTATGCAATACAACAATTACCCGCACTTGCATGGCAGAGCGGTGCAATGAACTTGATGAGTTTATGCCATAAAGTCAATCTATGTGGCCAACAAATGTCCTTTTGTTGCTTCATCGTTGTCTTAACTTTATGCGCTGAATTGTCCGCATCACACGCATTCATACAGACTGTGCATGCGTCTGATGGAAAGTCCTGCAGGCAGGTAGTTGCGGCGACACTCTTTGCGGCAGTAATGGGATTCCACAACTGGAAATGATGCAATGTGTATCCTTACCATATCCTTTGTGGCCTCTGGTACTTTGGGTTGCCTCCCATGCCATTGCACTCGCGCGACGACTTTATTCCATGTTTTACTATGGCAATTTCACATGGGGTGTTCTGACTTATGTAATAATAGCAAATCATTTGAAATTTATGCTGATTAATAATGAAACTTCTTGACAGGAAAAAAATTGGTTTATTGGTTTAAGTTTGTACAAAAAACACAATTAATTAATAGTAAAATAAAAGCGAATTCCTAACAATACGAAAACAGCCGCTATAATTGCCCTATTCAAGCCGGATCGAATGTTCCTTCTTGCGTCGACATTTTAATGAGGCGGTGGCATCAAAGGCATTGTCTGCACCTCTGCAATGAGCATAATATCTGTGTGCCGTTGCCTGGTTGTGTCCCATATGTTTATGGACCTGTGATGCCTCTTCAGTGGTGCAGTTGTTCAACACCTACAAAAGTACAAAAGAAATATAACTAAGCATCCAGTGCACTTCAGACACATGATCAGAGTTTTCAATTTGTTTGTCAAAAGAAAACTACATGTACTCAAAACATGTAGTAAATGTGTGTGTAAAAATTATTTTTATCCTTTCTCAACCCCCTCCCCATAATTATCTTCCCAATCTATATCAAAATATAAAATAAAGTACACAAAACCAATGAGGCTAATTGTTTTATCAAAATGCACTCGCCCCAGGGCAAATTGGTTTTCTAATAACCAAAGTTATTGTATCCAAGATTTTAATATAATACATGTAATGATTTTATTCAATAACAATATAATTGTCACCCAAATTAGAATCATAAATTCATTATGATTAATTCTATACTAAAACACACCCATACACTACACCAAATATCCACATCATTGAAGAAGAAAAAATATGTGTGTCATGTAATTCCTCCAGTAAATACTGTCGTCCATGTAGTGGATTTATACAGTTATGCAATATACAATACAAAACTTTTTATTTACAGAATTACGCAATATTTTAAATTTACAATACAAAGATTGTATTTACACTTTACAGTCATGAAATATATACAATACGAAGAAAATAATGTACAAAATTTTACAATATTTACAATTATAAAGGTTTATTAAAAATTATTTACACAGTCAAACAATATGTACAATACAAAACTCTCATGCAATACAAGAATTTTCAATACACAAGTTCCATTATATTTACAATTGTTTACACAGTAAAATATATACAATACAAAATTAATTAAAGTCAAATGGACGAGTTACTACTCAGAGTTTCATGCTACTGCATTCATCAGGTAATTGATTTTTTGTTATTCCGTGCTGAAGAAACAAACACAATGCGCGGGCGTCGGAAGTTCGGCGAAGATCGCGGTAGTATGCGCGCGCCTTGCTCTACGCTCCTGGCACGGAGTGCTCATTCATAGGCGTTATGTTAGTCAGGAGTGATTTGAGAGATAAAATGTGTTCTCATGACGGCATTTAGATACAAGTTCGGATCTTTTGTTAAGGAGAAACCGCTTGTCGGCGTTGATGCACTCTTTTATCTACAAGTACAATACAAAATATATAATTTAAAATTAAACTTCATTTGAAAATTGTCTCTTTGATGGATGTACGCTTATTAAATGTTCTTCCATTATGCGATGCAATGGTGTTTGGTCAGGGGAGGAATCTTTAACATTCCTGGAACCTTGCAGTAGTCTCTCCAGGGCATTAAATAGCTTGTGTAGCTGTTCACCACCTTGCTCAGCCAGGACACCAAGGGCAACCCCTGTTGATCGTATGAATGGGATGACATGTTTGTACAAGATGTGAAATTTTGGCGTGAATGTATGTATATCTTGGGTATGGGAACTTCTCTGTATAGTAGGACACCAACAAATGTATGTTCTTTTCTGAAAATATATAAATACACAATAAGATTATTTAAAATTGTGTTGCCAAAAAAGCTTTTCTGTCACAATATCACCATGAATATTATTCATATAAATATTATTATTATTAAGTTCTGGCGTAGCCTTTCTCTGATGTTGTGGTGTGTATGATATTTGTTCATTGTCAATCCAGTTTTGCGAATTTGAAAAGATAGCAACACAAAGTTTCAGTCTCATTTGATTATGAAAATAAGGTATAATGCATATTATGCAGAAAGGTTCAATGGCACTATAGTGGAGTAACCTACTTAGATCTTCTGTTTCTTGTTTGGTCAATGTGCATGCACGGTTGCACACATTGTGGACCTTCGCAAATCTTTTAAATAAAAGCATGTGCTTCATCTTAAGGCTGACTGCCATGTCATGCAATTCGTCACTTCCTGGGCACATGTCTGTTGTAGCTTCCACAATTGAAAAAATAAAAAAATGAGTAAAAAAACAATACAGCACAAACATAAACAAACCAAACCACAGTTAGTTATAAAATTTATCAATGAAAAAGTTTTAGCATAAGTGTAGGGATAAATAAGTTAAATCTGTGACTTGTAAAAAAAGAAGAAATAAAAGAAATCCCCTTTTATTTAGAAGATTTAGCACACAAAGCTTCAAAATTTCAAGATTTTAATAACCCAATATGAAATGCACTAAAATATTTAAAGCCTATTTTCTGAATTTCATAATATCAACATTACAAACCAAATAGTGTAAACAACTACATCTGCAATTTAACATATTATACCTTTAAGCATTTGTTGACATGATTTCCTACGAAACTTTTAGAATAGAATGCCTGACTTTAAAACTCTGTAGTGTGGCATCTAGTCAGTCGATGAGTGGGTTCAGCTTGTCCTCTTAATTTGTGTGTAGCTCTGAGGTCATCTGCTTGTTTATCCTGTAATCAGAATACACACGTTTCAGAAATATCAACTCACGTTTCAGAAATATAAAACTCTGTAGTGTGGCATCTAGTCGGTCGATGAGTGGGTTCAGCTTGTCCTCTAATTTGTGTGTAGCTCTGAGGTCATCTGCTTGTTTATCCTGTAATCAGAATACACACGTTTCAGAAAATAAAAAAACCACTATATTCACAATTTTCATATGTATGCAGACAGAACACCGCCAAGAATGAATGAATTAGGATGTGTCAGAGGGTACGAATCTACTATCAATCTGGGGAATTGCACTCATGGGAATGGATTTCCAGTTTCATGTAATTTGGGATGGGGAATGGAGAACCTGCACCAACAGGGGTAGGCTATAGGTCCAAAAATTGAGGGGCTCTGATTGTGAAAATTTCATTTGGTAGGGGTCACTCACCCCTAATTGGGGGTTACCCCTGCTTTATGGTATGAACCTACCAGTTTATTTGCTTCTTGGTGGAGTTTTTCAATTGTATTCATTTGGTCTTGGCTTGGTTGGTGACTTGCAGTCAGAGATTGTGCCATTAGGTCATACACCAAATCGGTAGCCTCATCTCTCAGTTTGTCACCTTTTTCTTTGATAGCTTCCAACTCTTCAAGTATGTGACGAGTTTCCCTGACATATTTTGAGAAGTCGCTGCTCTGGTCATTTTGTGCCTGCTTTAAAATATAAATAACTCAAATTGTAAGCTACTTATTTCAATTGATGTTTTGATATCATGTAGATGTTATGCACTATGCAACCATTGAGATTTTCTTTTAAGTACCGTATGCTACCTCTTGTGGTGAAATGTATATACCTCTAGATATTCATGAATGTCCCCGTTGCACTTCTGTTTCACATTAATTTGTTATAGGTGCCTATAAAGTTAATTATACTAGTACTAGATTATATTTGGGCTTTCTTATGAATATACCCTAACCACAGCTTATGTTGGCTTTTAAAACGATCCATACAAACACAACTTTAACTCAATGGTGGGCAGTGGTGGGGTCTACTATAATTTACAATTTACCTCTCTTCTTGCTTGTCTTCTGCTGTGAGTTGTATGCATGCCTAAATTTGTATAGTGTGTCCCACGTTAGGTATGCTGTGTTGAACATCCTACGCTCTATATACTACTCCCTTGACGCGACAAAAAGCAGTGTTTCTCTATTGTCTGGGTATCGTCGCGTTAAGGGAGTAGTATATAGGTTTGATTACTTCTTTATCATACTATAAATGAATAGGCCTACATGGTGCGGAGGACGAAAAAGGGGGATTTTATAGCAGCAAAAGAGGGGTTTAGTAGTATAGGGGTGTTTTTTTTTGGGGGGGAAAGAAGGTTAAAAAAGGAAGGGAGGTGCTATTTTTCGTCTTATTTATTTTTGGATCTGCCGTCTTATTTGTTGGGGGAAAGGTCGTGTTAATTTATGTGAGAAATGTGTATTTTTTGTTTAATTTTCAACTTTTTGCTTCATTTTTAAAAACATTTTGCTTTATTTTGTAAATTTTCAAATTATTCGCTTGTGGCAATTTGGTTCATTTTTATGTGACAAATATTTCTATCTAATAAGCGGGGGTATCCATTTGCTTTGGACATTTGAGCGGGCTATAGGTATAGGAAAATACCGCTTATTTTTTGATCTGTCATATTAATAAATTTTGTGAAGAAATTTCGTTTTTGTTTCACAACCGTTTACCAATATAAATACAAATCATGAATGTTTAAAAGGACGTGAAGCATAATGATAAAGTTATCAACCAAATGTAAAAAGTGTCAAAAACTTGAATATTTAATTTTAAATACAAACTAATTTAGAATTATGCTTACCTTAATATCCGGCTTGTCAAAGAGGTCCTTGTAAATTGTAAAAATGTTGCAATATCCTATTACAAATTGTTCCTTTGTGGACCGTAATCAGATATCTCATCCTTATCAGAATCTTGATCATCACCTTCTGGTGCTGCCGAATCTTCAGCTATTTCCGCCAGATCTATTTTAAATAATTTTGTGAAGAATGTGTTATTTCGTTTTTGTTTCACAACCGTTTATTAAGTTGCGAAAAATGTTGCAATATCCTATTACAAATTGTTCCTTTGTGGACCATAATCAGATATCTCATCCTTATCAGAATCTTGATCATCACCTTCTGGTGCTGCCGAATCTTCAGCTATTTCCGCCGGATCTATTTTAAATAATTTTGTGAAGAATGTGTTATTTCGTTTTTGTTTCACAACCGTATACAAATACAAATCATGAATGTTTAAAAGGACGAGAAGCATAATGATAAAGTTATCAACCAAATGTAAAAAGTGTCAAAAACTTGAATATTTAATTTTAAATACAAACTAATTTAGAATTATGCTTACCTTAATATCCGGCTTGTCAAAGAGGTCCTTGTAAATTGTAAAAATGTTGCAATATCCTATTACAAATTGTTCCACGCAAAATTGTAGTCATACAAGCGGTCCATAAACAGGACATTTTACAGGTTCAACAATGGTTCAACGTTCCACAAATGCGATGTTAATTAAGAATTTCTCCAATTCTTCAAGCGTCCAAATAGTCCGGGGCAAAATTTGAAGAAATCAGTAGAATATCATAAACAATGATGTCAAACGGGAACAAAACGCGTAAAAAGTTATTGGAAGTCACTGTCACTCGACATCTGATGTTGCTGAGGTGCCCTGCTGGTCACTCCTTTCTTTACCCTTCAACTTACTCTCCTTTGACTGCCTCTTCCGTTTGTTACGCGATCGTACACATCGATTCTCGCGCGACGAACCAGCTCCGGTGTCCTGGGCCACAAACCCAGCATGCACACGTGTCGATTCTGCAGAATCCTTGGCCGTGGCGGCGCTGCAGTTGCAACTGGCATGACTGGGGCGGCGTCTCGGGGAGGACCAGAGGGTGGAGTAATATTCGGTGTGCACGGACTTGGAGTCTGACTAACGTACGTGTGGTCGTGCTCCACTTGGCGAAGTATTTCCTCTACAGGAACATCAGGCTGTTCAGCGTTGCCAAACATGGAGTGTAATTTAACAGTTTCTCCAGGGGCCAGCTCCCCTCTATGTATCAAATAATGGCCCTGGTGCGGTTAGTTTGGGATCCCCTGTGTGGTCATAGATTCGATTTAGAAGCATGAAAATGTGTGATGATTGCACCAGATTACCTCGCAGAGATGCGCCTCAAAGTTTGACATCGACGTCCCATGGATTCTGGTGAAGTGTGACTTTGCATGTTGCCAGCCACCTTCTATCATGTTGGTATCTACGAGTATAATCTCTCCAGTTGCCACATTTGTATACCTCGCTTTAAAGGTATCCTTGTGAATAACAGTAAAGTGTTTAAACCCCTCGTTATTCAGGGTGTGGTAACCCGCCCAACCGTCGGTGAAAATCCTGATTCCGGGGCGACGTGGCGCTTGAGGATGGTGAGTAGCGTTGCACGGTATGCGACCAGAAGCTCGTTCGACGAGTCCAACGACCCACACGTTGACCTTCGACTTCACGGGTTTTCCACGATGGTATTTCTGCTTGTGGACGAAGAGACTTTCGTCGATCTCGATGGTACCGGAGAATTGCATCGGTGGATCATAGACCATGTCGTTCCACACATATTGCTGCCATACGATATCTTACTAAACTTCGCGCACTTGCTCAGCAGATGGCCATCCAAAAAGTTCTTCACGTAAGATAAGATGTCTGGAATGTGGTGTTTCATGTTAGTGAAAAACAAATTCTGTCGAACAGATGTCTCGTGCTTTGATTTCTTTGAGCAACGCCACACCATGCCATCTAATTTGGACTGTCGCTCAATCAAATAACAGGGTTCGTTGCAACGGATAGGATTATCCAAAGTTCCAATGTTGCTGTTGCAGCATATCTGGTGTGCGTTACTCAATATACCTTGGTCGATCAACCATCTAATCCAGATAAATGCTGTAGAAACAGCGAGTGAAAAGTCCAGATTTTCAAATGCTGCTACTGATGCAGGATTATCGGTCCGACCCATGAACCACCCACCATGTTCCCACTGTTGACGTTCCCGAAGATCCCCGGGCGCGACACTGGCCCGGCACTACCGCGGTCATTACCCATAGACAGGTTGCGCTATGTTTAGCCTATTTTCGCGATTCAAAAGCTTGTGAGTACTTACAGGCGAATGCGAATTACCAATAAAATATTTAAAATTAAATAGAATTTAACATCACATGTTGTAATCACCTGTTTACTTTAAAAACAACTCACCTGTTTCATTGTAATCTATAGCACAGTCTCCAGGTCAAACCAAACAACATTGTAATCCAAATTAAAGCCTATTCAGAATCTAGCGGATCAAACTATTTAGGGCAATGTGTCTTTTTCATTTAGTTATTTGTTTATAGTTTTACCTGACAATCAATCATTCTAATCCTTCCGCCAAGGTATTCATACCATACCGCCTGTGTGTTACATTCCACGCATACAGTGTATAATTCCTCCCGGCTTCAATAAGGCGAAATAGATTCCTTATGTGCCTCAGAGATGAGGGTGTCAAACATAATTTTATTAAAACAGCCCACTCTTCAAAAACGATAGGATTGAAACCATTGACATAACAAAAAGTGCAAAGTAAAATTCTCTGAAAATGACGAAGATTCGGGGTCCAAAATAATCGCCGGATAAGGTACAGCCACTGGGATGCCGGGCCAATAATTTCCTCTGAATGTCTGCCCAAAGCTCAGCAATTTGACGGCTTCTAGTCCTTGTGTCCATGGCGCTAATACAATTATCTGTTTTTAATGATTAAGTTATTTACCACAGTGAAAAAGTCAGAAGATAATAATTTGATGTCTTTACCCTGTATTACATCTCTAATTAGAAATCCATCCCTTATCAACCATGAGTCCATCACCTGATGGGCTAAGACGCTGAGGAATGTCACTATTAGAAAAATCCTTGTCAGAGGCAACACCACCATAGGGTGGTTTGGTGGATGCTGATAACGACTCATTGACACTTTTCATTGCGATCGCTTTCATTTCTGACGCAATTCCCCTTCCCCTTCCAATCTGCTCTGTCACTCCTTCCACTACTAGCTTTATTGCCTCACTTACATTGCTCTCAGCAAGCCCCAAATTCTGTAGATACATTGAAGCTGCTTTCAGCTTAGGATTTATACGCTTACCTCCTGCTCTTGTACATATTGTTACTTCTTCGTTCTCCTTGACCTTGTCTTCTAATTCCATTACCCTGACTTGTAGCGCAGTTCTCTCTTCACGTAGTTCTTGTATTGTATTTAATGAGGTCTTTAAGCTGTCTGTAGTGATTTTGTGAACAGATTTGGACACACCCTTACTGCTCCTGTATATTCTCTTGATGATTATCTTTGCTTTCTTCTCTTTTCTTGCTGCCTGTGCTCTCCCTTTCCAAATTCTTATCGACCGTTCTTTCCTGTCAATTAGACGCCGCAAGCTTTCTTTTGCAGAGATGGGCATGTGCTATCACATACCTGATCTCTTGTTGGCCATATATTTATGATTTTGAATTTTGTGTACATTAAAATGATCCAGAATTAGAATATCTCTGACACTCTACCAGTCGAATTGATTGGGTTTCGCTTAAGTTTGTACAGAACTAAGTAGAAGTTGGTGTTCTAATAATACAGTGGGAGATTTAACTTATGGATTATGTTCATGATTACAATTATATTGAGGTACATCACAAGATGAAATCAAATATTTAAAAGAATTTTGAATAATGACACATTTTTATACCAGTAAACATTTTTAATTTCTAATCAGATTGGAAAATTTCCTCTGCTTTTGACATTTGTTTGGGATGATTTTGTTATGGCTTATGAGCAACGCTGGGATGTCGTTGTTTAGCGTCAATAGCTAAGTTGGCTTTCTCAACCTGGTTGTAGTCACTCTTGATCGTTTCTAGTGTTCTTTCCTCCTTGTCCTTCTCTTGCAACGCTCCTTTCTTCTCGAACACGGAAATGTAGATGTATTAAAAATCAAAAATTACATTTAAACATGTTTAAAGATCACTAAAATAAATGGTTTATATCATATTTCACAATCACATGACAAGTACATCATTATGCCAGGGATAAGAATCTAAAAGCTTAAAATCCTCAAACGTGAACGAACATTTTTGGTTGCCGGAACTACACATACAGGGCGAGTCAGAAAGAATGAGCACTTTTTCACAAAAGCGTCACAAAAGATGTAGGTATGCAAATTCCAAATCAATGGTACCGGTAGCACTTTCAAGGCCTACAGTGTGTGGCTTTCATTCAAAAGAAGAATTTTAAAAAATCGACCATTTCGTTATCATGATACACTAATTTGAAGCAAATCCACAGAATGGTCGAATTATCAAGCCATTCCTAAAAGTATTCTATAATGGGTTTACCTCCTGAATCAGTAGATATGCCTACTTTTACTTTTCCTTCTTGATTTCAGGCTTTCTATTACTCATAAATTACACAGATCTATTTATTTCCAGTCATTTTAAGATATTGTATCCAACAATCATGTTTGTTTATGTTTGTTGCTTAATCTTTCTTTATTGGGGGTAAACAGCTTCAGTGTCAAGCACTGCTTCATTACGAACACAGAGAACACTGATTTGCTCGAATTACCGGACCAGAATATCAGTCAGTACGCAGGTATCGTTTTTAATGAGTGACCTCACCGATTTCTAACCAACGCAAAGATCGATTTCAGGATGTCAACCTTGCGCTAAAACATTAAGGGAAGTTTGTTTTCCCTGAATTAATTGAGGTAGGGTTAGCTGGCAGCCATGATGGCGAAGTAGGTGGATTGTTCGTAATTTTCTCTATAATATGATGCCAAATCTGACACAATTGGTCCACAAACAGTGATTTTATCGCTAATTTTAGAATTTAACAACTTTCGTGACTTTGCTTCTTGTATCTATTCACTTGACCGGACTAAAATGCGTACAATATTTTAAGAGCAATTTCCGTACTAACGGAATCTTAAGCTTTAATTTCATATCAAAAACATTGATGCCCGACTTCTTTTTTGATAAGAAAAACCGAGTTTGATTTTCACCGATTTTCAGTCAGAAAACGAAACTTTACGATCCCCCGTTAGGCCTCGCCAACTTGATTTTTAGCCTCCCGTAACACGCCCGCGTTTCATTTTCATGCCCGCGTTTGAATTCATTATTGACATTTTGGAAAAAAAATACCGTTTTTCCAATGAAAACGTCCGAATTCATGCATTTTGTGGGATGAAATTGTGAAATGTTTATTCATTTTGACCAGAATAGCCTTTCTGTAAAAAAATAATATGACATTGTATAGCGCAGAAGGATCGATTTCGAACCCCGGACCTCTCGCTCCCAGAGCGAGCTCTCTACCATCTGAGCTATCTAGCAAATCTGAATATATTCGTGAGATTTAAACACTTGATCAACAACCCATCGACGCTACACAATGAATTTAGATCGAGACAAGATTCGAGGAGCTATTTTATAAGCATTCACTTGACCGGACTAAATAATTTTATAAAATTGTAAGCATGTTTCTAGTTACAAAAGACTATGAATATTATGATACGATGGATAAAATTGATGCCTAATTCTTCAGAAGCGACTTTTTTACATGAATTTGGCTTTAGTTTCTTCAAGTTTTTCTTGAATTCGGGTTTGTCGGATTGCAATAATTTGCACCGAAAATACAACATGTCATGAAGTTCACAGAAAATATTAGATAATATTATTTACATAATATGCCTTTTTACTATACAATTTCATGGCCAATGTGTTTGAAACGTGTGATTATAATCATGAAAAGAGCTCATTTACATCGTGCTATTACGAGGTCAACTATGACTGCGAAGCGGTTTCGCTACGGGCGAGTACTTCCGGGTCGCTTTGCTGGGTTAGAAAAGGAACGACTTTTCGCGTGCTTGCGAATTGACTGATATGGTCCGGAGATTTCAGTCCATTACACGCTGGTTGCTACGAGTTCTGCTTGAATACACACCATATATGGTGACGGCTCCGCCTACCGTATTTGAAACATGCATATGAATGGTTTCCCGAATGGATGGTCGTTATTTGACTAGTGGCAATTCAGCAACCAGTTATATTAATGTACGCTTGTGCTGTGTATGTGTACCGCACCGTATTGTGTGTATCCAACCAAGGAATAATAGTAATACCATCATAGTCAGACCAACATCTCTGGTCAGACGGCTGAGTACATTTCAGCAGTGACTCTCATACATGCATATTTTTGAGTTATCAATTTAAACCCTCTGTTTTCCTAAATCAGCATCATTCGATCATTGAATATAATAATTATACCGTCTATATGGAAATATCAAGACATTGAACCAAGGTGGTGTCAAATAATAAAGGCAGTCAACAATATTATCAACTGACAAACCGATGCGGAATGAATAATAGTTCTTGGTGTTTCCGTAGCCCTTCGCTGTCATTATTTACACAAAAAAAAATCCCGCAAAAACCCGACGACAACCCGAAAATATGCCTTCTATAACCCCAATTTTTCGAAAAATTGACGTTTTTCCTATGCACATTGGGGGAAACAGTTACAAGGCCCTACGTTTTACCACGGTGTTACGACAACAGTTACGTGACTAAAACACTGATCATTTTACCCTCCCCCCCCCCCCCCCCCCCACAGGATACCTTAAAAAATAATTATATAGAGGGACGAGCAGAGCACAATGTAAAAACATTAGGCCTATAGAGAATATTTTGTGTTGGATTTTCAATGTCGTTGTGGTCTTATTTTAAATATTAATGTTTGGATTGAAACAATTTTAAATGTTTTGGTCTGTAGATAGTATAAGCTCTGGTATAAGCAGGGTGTAAGTATATTCAGCCCAATATTTTTGCTGCTTCTAAAACCACATTATTTGAAACTGAATAATTATTATAAAGTACGGTAGCTCATATTATTTCAAAGTTATTGGTTATTTGTTAAAAGGTGTGTGTTTTACCAGGACAATATTTGGCAATTGGACAACTATAATACCTATGGTCATGTGTTTTAGGCTCGCCTCCTTTCGCGTTACACACGGATTTTGGCTTTCACGACATGATTTTAACTTTACACATTTATATTTGCTTGTATACCCCCCTGAGGTAGTAAAAGTATATATTTTCTGAAGGGAAATTTCATGAGGAAACCAAATATGCCATTAAAATTATAGTACGACTAAGAACTATAATGGTATGATCGGAAATGTTCGGAAAAATATCAGAGTTTTTAATTTTTAATTCGAGATCCATATATTTTTTATACCTACCCCTATCATTATTTACTTTACATATTTGAATTTCTCATGAAATTACCCATTAGATGATATAATTGTTAAAGTTACTACGTCGGTATGGTAATTATACCGGCTAGTGAATATCTCCAATTTTTATTTTATATATTTTCAGAATTTTCAAAAATATTTGTTTAAGGATGAACCCTTCCCTGATATAAACTGCATTTCTGAATTCCTCTAGTTACAAGCTTTCCAAAAATGTATACTTTTGCTATCATAGGTTGAAAACTTTTTCTGTTATTGTCATTTTTATAAATCCGGTAAATTGAGGCTGATTATTCATGTTTACTGTGTAGCGAATAGGAAGAAAGCTGATGTTCAACCACATACTTAAAGACTACTAATTATCCTTTAAAATGGGACCAGAATGGTGTTTGTAACATTAGGAGATGACTAGTTATTGTAAAAAGAACAAAACATGGGATTATCCCCCATTGAGTTTGTACAGGCGGCACCCCTTCCAGAAACACCCCTTCCAGCACCACCCCTGGTCCCCAAACATCAAACAGCTGTATCTCCCATTCTGTATTAGCTATACCAATGCCATTTTGCAGGCAGATAGCTTGTTATTAGGGCTTTAAAATGATACCAAATTTGTTGAGATAGCTTTTGTGGTTTTAAAAATATTTGAGGAAAATTACAGCATGAAACTAAAAAATGTAACGGCACCACCCTATTGGGAGGCGAGTTCATAACGCGTGACCCTATACTACTTTATCATATTGTCATCAATTGACTAGCAAACAATTGTGTGCCTATGTAAATCTATTGAACATTTTCGGGAGCTTTTCATTCTAGCAATCCTTTTCGTGTAATTGCTCATGTAATCTTATTTGGTCAATAGCTCCACACAGTGACAAGTCTCAAGCGCTTTAATTGTACGTAACCACACCAATCGAGTTCTCTCAATGTGTTGTTTGTATGGGAATTGTTGGGGCGTGAATCAAGTCGTGCATTCGTCTGGGTAGTTTAACTCCGCCCATATATTTGCATTATAGTGCACATTTTACACACTTGCCTGCATCAGTACAATACACAGTTTTGGTCCTAGCAACTGAGTACAATAGGCGTTCCAACTCGTTTCGAGCAAATTTGTGCACAACTATTTTGTCATGTTTCCAAGCAGGCCCTCATCATACAGAAAATAATACAGTATTTACAAAGAAATGTTCAACTATTTACACATAATACATGTGCCTTTCAGTTATTTCACTAGTGTTATTGATCAGCATCTCTGAATCAGGCAACCAACAATACTATGCTATGGGTTATTGCCATTCCATGGATTGGCTTTAAAATACCGGATTCTACTCAATGGTTGCCACTTTATGAGGCAATGTTCGAATTCAAAAATTCTTTTTTGAATGAAAGCTACATGTGTTCTTTGCAACATTATATTTGGCTTTGAATATGCAGGCCTAATATATCTGTGGCGCTTTCTCCAAAAAAATGCCTGTTCTTTCTGACTCACCCTATACCTGAGGCTCCTTGAAGTCCAAGCAGATAAGCTTGCACTCTATAGGTAATCACCTGTAAGCCATTACTTTTAATTTGACTTTATAGTGCTGGATCTTACTTGGGCCTATATATGATGCTTCATTTTGAATATCATGACTGATTATTTATGATTATAATAATGTAGGTACATGTAGGTGATACTAGGCTAATCAGGGAGGTGACAAACCGACCGGGGAATTGACTAACTAAGCTTACTTTAATTTATTTGGAATCAATAATAAAACTCACTCAGACAGAAAGTCCGTCATTCACCATTCACTGACAGTGACAGTCCCATCATAGCCCATGTTCAGAAGTTTATTACTTTACATTTATTGTAATTAGGAAAGAAGGGCGATTGGTGCGCGCAAGCAACCCAACAAGCCACAATCATAACATGAATGCCGTCCTCGTTGATAATACTCAATAGTTCACCTCTCTCATGAGATCGTGACTTTTGACCTTTTTGTAGTCCTTGACCTTACCAAAATAATAAAATAAATCATTTAACAGATGGGCGTTGACAATTGACATGATTGGGTAAACGTGTCATACGGGAACGGAATCGGAAAAACAATCGCTAGATTTAAAAGGCAGGACAATTTTTTTTAGTTAGATAAATAAATAATTGTGTACTTACCACCACTCGGTGTCATTGACAATAACCGATTGGAGGGGGCAGCTGCGGTTGAATTAGGTCGTGTACCCAGGAGTGCATCCAGGCACCTAAAATGCGGGCACTCCTTCCGCGATCTCCCGGTCTGCATATTATTATCGTTGCAAATCACATACAAGGTTTTCAACCTCTTCACCGTATGGTGCACGGACTCTAAATCCATCTCGAAACCATGTTCTTGCATTTCCTTACTCATCTTTAGATAGATCATTTTGTTTTGCCCGCTCCCCGGTACATTTGAGGGGGCCCCTTATCTCCTCCCTCTCCCATAGAGAAAGGAGGAGAAGGGTCTCCGCCTCCGTCCACAGATGTCGGCGGACAGAGGCCCGGGGAGTTACAGCACCAGTTTTACTGCTGGACGCCATTGTACTGTATCTAGGGGTACTTACCACTTCAAAAGGACCGCACCTCTTCCATAGAAACAGCCCGAAATACGATAAAATAATTAAAATTGCGCGGGAAAGTATCAGGCGTCCCTGGACAGGACGTGCGTGTGCTTGTTTGACCCCAACCCCCAGGACCTCATCGATCGGCCATAATCACATTCACACAGAGAAATACGGTCGATCGCAAGCAGGACTAGCGACCGACCAACCCCCAGGACCTCATCGATCGGCCATAATCACATTCACACAGAGAAATACGGTCGATCGCAAGCAGGACTAGCGACCGACCATCGCTCTAAACTCAAACAACTTTCAAACGACTGTGTTGGTAGCCTACACCATGACGATCGATCGAAATATGATCGATCGTCGGGCAGTGGGAAAAGGTTTACTGTTAGAAACAAAATCCTTGTCAGAGTCAACACCACCATAGGCATCAGAGCAATGGATAATTAAGGGCACCATTTGGGGCAGTTGTTTACATTAGTTTTACAGTATGGCAGTTGTTGTACTGTGAAAAATTATTTTTACAGTATGGCAGTTTTTGTACTGTGAAAACAGTTGTTTACCTGAACTGGGCCCTTTTTGGCACCTGCATGCTAAATTCTACACAATCAGAAACGGCCATTCAATCTGGGAAGTTTTCTTTTGCAGATGTGGGCATGTGCTCACATACCTGATCTCTTGTTGGCCATATATTTTGAATTTTGAATTTTTTGTACATTAAAATGATCCAGAATTGGAATATCTCTGACACTCTACCTGTCGAAATATTAAATTCTGTTGCCATAATAGAATTGATTGGGTTTCGCTTAAGTTTGTACAAAACAAGTAGAAGTTGGTGTTCTAATAATACAGTGGGAAATTTAACTTTTGGATTATGTTCATGATTACAATTACATTGAGGTACATCACAAGACGAAATCAAATATATTTTAAAAGAATTTTAAATAAAGACAAATTTTCTATACCACCAAAAAATAAACATTTTTAATTTGTATTCAGATTGGAGAATTTCCTCTGCTTTTGACTTTGTTTGGATGATTTTGTTACGTGTTACAACAGAAACTTGTATCCCTTTACTGTACGACAGAAACTTGTATCCCTTTATTTGATTTTGAATTATTACAAGGCAAACATGATTGGTCAACCAAAGAAATTGTCTTTGATTTAATCCATTTGGGAGTTATTTTATTCCATAAACAAATTTCATTAATATATGGCAAATATAAAATTGTAATTTTCCTTTGCTTCAAGAATGCAAATCCACCAATACGGGCATTGAAGTTTTCCACTACTATATGTGACCTTGAGATGAGTTGGCCATCACATCTTTCTTCCTCACTAAACTGATAGTTAATTTTCTTAGAAAAAAATGGAGGTCTGTATAATTTGATGCCTATACCCTGTATTGCATCTCTAATTATAGAAATCCCTTATCAACCATGATTCCATCACCTGATGGGCTAAGATGCTGAGGAATGTCACAAGTTTTGTACTGTGAAAACAATTGTTTCTCTGCACTGGGCCCTTTGGCACCTGCATGCTAAATCTTACACATGCTAAATCTTACACAATCAGAAACAGTCATTAAATATGGAAAGTTTTCTTTTGCAGATATGGGCATGTGCTCACATACCTGATCTCTTGTTGGCCATATATTTATGATTTTTGAATTTTTTGTACATTAAAATGATCCAGAATTGGAATATCTCTGACACTCTACCTGTTGAAATATTAAATTCTGTTGCCATAATAGAATTGATTGGGTTTCGCTTAAGTTTGTACAAAACAAGTAGAAGTTGGTGTTCTAATAATACAGTGGGAAATTTAACTTTTGGATTATGTTCATGATTACAATTACATTGAGGTACATCACAAGATGAAATCAAATATATTTAAAAGAATTTTAAATAAAGACAAATTTTCTATACCACCAAAAAATAAACATTTTTTATTTGTAATCAGATTGGAGAATTTCCTCAGCTGCTTTTGACATTATTTGTTTGGATGATTTTGTTACGTGTTACAACAGAAACTTGTATCCCTTTACTGTTACAACAGAAACTTATATCCCTTTATTTGATTTTGAATTATTACAAGGCAAACATGATTGGTCAACCATAGAAATTGTCTTTGATTTAATCCATTTGGGAGTTATTTTATTCCATAAACAAATTTCATTAATATGGCAAATATAAAATTGTAATTTTCCTTTGCTTCAAGAATGCAAATCCACCAATACGAGCATTGAAGTTTTCCACTACTATATGTGACCTTGAGAAAAGTTGGCCATCACATCTTTCTTCCTCACTAATTAAACTGATAGTTAATTTTCTTAGACAAAAAAGGAGGTCTGTATAATTTGATGCCTTTGCCCTGTATTGCATCTCTAATTATAGAAATCCCTCATCAATCCCTTTTGTAAATCAATGATGTGTTTGAATGTGTCTTTTTTTAATTATCTTGAACCAAATACAACCGTTTTAAGTACTAGTGATTGATCAAGCATATCGTTGGATTGGAAAAACAATTCCAATCATAATAATGGCATTCGATAGCCAACTAAATTATCTTTAAGATTATATAATTATTTATAGCCAAATACTGAGTAATCAGTAAGGGCAATAATTAATATGGAACATGTGCACCTTTTTAGGGACACCCTGTACAAACGACAAATTGATATGCAAAAACAATGTTAATTTTGAACCAAACGGTGTGGCAAAGACAACTGGCAATAATTTTGTGTGCTGACTGTAGGCTCCCACTACTGGTTTTTGAAAAGCGTAACATTATTCACAGACGTTGTTGGCATGGTCCCGCAATTTGATGGCTAAATACCTTAAAGCCAACTCTTGATTAAGACTTGTGGTGGTTTGCTATTCCCAGCTCTGAGTTGAGCGCATGACATGATTCGCAATAGATAGTGATGCTTTGGTCCCCTTTCTATTTCTTAATTACAATACCAATACATAGATACATTTGTTTAACTAAATTCCTTATTTGTCAAATTACTACAACACTTATGGACCTATTTGTTACGTAAAGTACATTGCAACTTCCTATGATTTTTTTTTTACATGCTTGTTTCTGACGCTTTCTCTGATAAGCCCTTGACATAGGGGATGACCACCTGGTCCTTGGATTTGTTGGTATCATCTTTCTTTTTGTTAGTTTTCTTCTCCTTTTTGCAGTTTCTTGTAGACTCAACTTTTTCAATGGACCATTTGGGGTAGCCACAGTTAGTTAACACATTTTCTAATTATCTCCCCTTCCCACTTATCCCCGTCTTCTGTTATTATACTATGCCTCTAAGTATATATTGGATTTGTCAAAAGAACAATTTATTCCATATTTATGAACAATCCTGATGAATCTAAACTGCTCACACAAAGTTAGGAAACTTGTTTTAATCAAGTATATTTTTATTATTTATTACCCTCTTGTATTATGTTGCATATCAATGGAAAGCTGAAGTGTTCTTTTTTAAAATGATACCAACTGTGCAATGATGACATGTTGCTGGACTTGGCCACATGAATGAGAATGAGGCAAAGTCACAAATCAAATGTGCCAAAATTACCGTTATCTGTGCTAAACAGTCAATAGGTATGGCACGGGCTCTCTCCAAATCTGTTAAACGCGGCATATTGAAACTGCAAAACGTTTACCGTGTCTCAGAAAATTGTACAAGTTGTAGGTCTAAACCTTTCATCACTTACCTTCATGACCTTCCACCTGGAGTCATTGTTAACACAGTCTTGCAAATACCCAAATAATGGTTTTCTAAAGAGATGAGGGTTGGGGTGTGTGTGTTGTGCTCACTGGTGCTAATCTTTGTGTAAACCATTCATGGTTCTCAAGCATGACCGGTTTGATTATTGATCATTACCTATTGACTATTTAGCACAGATAACAGTAATTTTGGCACATTTGATTTGTGACTTTGCCTCATTCTCATTCATGTGGCCAAGTTCAGCAACATGTAATCATTGCAAATGTGGTATCATTTTAAAGAGGAACACTTCAGCTTTCCATTGATATATAACAGATACAAAGAGGGTAGTAAATAATAAAAATATACTTGATTAAAAAAGTTTCCTAACTTTTTGTGAGCAGTTTATATCAAATGATTTTTTTTTATTATTTAACCCATGAAATAGAAAGCTTCTGTGCTTATTAAGAACTAAAATATGAATCAAATGTGTAAACTTGTCAAATAAACAATTCTGAACACATTTTAACAGGAATCTTGATGCAGCTTGAAATACAGAAGCAATATTAAAGCAAATACATCTATAATTTACCATCTTGTTCTTAAACTCTTTTCCATTGTCTGTCAGCATGACTTACGCAAGCCTGTGTCTGTTGAACAGTGTCCATAGAGACTTTGCCACAGACTTGGCCTTTTTGTTCTTTATGACAAAAGCATCACACCGGACCAAGGTATTCTTTCCTCTTCTTTTAGTTCAATTCAGAACTATGTTTAATTTGAGGTATGTTATAATTAGAGATTTAAAAGAAATAATCATTCTTATTTGGTTTAAAGATTATTTTTCGATCTTTTCATAAAATAACAAAGCTTGTTAAGATTTATTTTAATCAAACAACACCAAATTTCCCCTTTATATAAGCTTGAAATACAGAAGCAATCAAATACATCTATAACTTATCATCTTGTTCTGGAACTCTTTTCCATTGTCTGTGAGCATAATCTTGGCAGGGCCGTGTCTGTTGAACAGTGTCCATAGACACTTTGCCACAGACTTGGCCTTTTTGTTCTTTATGAAAAAAGCATCACACCACCAAGGTATTCTTTCCTCTTCTTTTAGCTCAATTCAGAACTATGTTTAATTTGAGGTATGTTATAATTAGAGATTAAAAAAAAATCATTCTTATTTGGTGTAAAGATTATTTTGGAAAAAAACCACGCTTTTTTGAAAAAAATCCATAAACATGGAGTTCATGTAAGGGGACGTGTGTTTTTCTTAAAAATCCATAAACATGGAGTATGATCTTTGCTGGAAAATCCCTAATAATAGGGTCAACTTTTTACAATAGGTATATTTTCACAAACATTTGCGCAAATTTGGTCTATTTTCCAGTAAATACTGTTTTTTCCAAAATCACCCTTAGAAATGGGTAGGGGATTTGATTGAATCTCCAGCGGCACACCCCGACCAAACCAAATCCGAGTACCCCCCCCCCCCCCCACGGGCCCTGTGGTTGCATCTGTTCATTTGATCAATCTGTATCATACCTGTTTGGTACATCACAAACATATTCACCCTGTCCTGTATTCACATAGATCGAGGACGTACAAATATTGCTCAAGAAAATTGCCTGTGTCTCATTTGACTGTACGACTGAACGAATGTGGTCCCTACTGTTATATTCCTTATGCAGCAGCAAAGGGTTTATTAATGCAACATTATGTAGGCCCAATTAAGTATCAATACACTCTGCAAAATAGCTCACTGTACCATATTTGTAAGAGCCCATTTCTTTATACTTGACAACAGATTGGTTTCTTTGTTTCAGTCTTTTATATCGAGAACCATACATATGAATTGGATGAAACAATTATATACCTTCAACCAGAGCATGGCTGAATCTGAAAATGAGGGAATAAGTTTCTGAATTGCCATCCTTTCAGTAGGTTTGATAATTTCCACAATGGTTTTGCCTATAGAATAGATTCCATTTTCACCATTTATCACATTCCATGTTGAACGTACTGTACCTTGTACAGAGTCAAGAAAACTATCGGCCTCTTTATCAAAACCATAAAACCTCTCTTGTAGTACTGGAATAGCCCGTATTAAATTTATTGTTTGCACAACCTGGGAATCTATCCCTTGGGTTCCATGAATATGAGAAACTATAAATCCATTCAAATCCTCAAAAACAAAACAGTTGTTTACATACAATGGACCTGCATTTCTAACCAATCTGCCAAATGAACCACTTGATGAACATTCATCGTCATGTATCTGATTGAATAAATATTAGCAAACTCTTGTACAAATTAAAAAAGAAATGTTTCAGCAAGGTCCAAGTCCTCAGATGATATGGTGTCTTGAGACAAAATATATATTGCCTTAACAAAAAGACAAAAGTGGAGAATATGAGCTCGAAATGAAATTTTGCTGAAGACAGGAATTCCCCAGTATAACAAAAAGTTACAAAATTCTGACGATTTCCAATGGACAATATCATCTAAGGAACGTGGAATTCTCGTGATATCTAATGAAGGTCTAATTGAACCCAATGCTGCATTTACCTTCCCTCAGGCATCATAAAAGCTAAAGGCAGAGGCTTTGTTGTCTTTGGAAAACCACAATGTCAATAACAGTTTCATCACCCCACCGCAAACTCCATGCATATAGTCTATAATATAGCCATTACAAAATCGAAGTATCATATATACATAAAACAACTTGGGCCTTTTATGCCACGAACTACATAGTCACGCTTTCCATTCTGTATATAACTTGATCAACATCTGCCTTCACAGAATCCTGTGTTCGCTGTGGTCCAGAAGGATCAGCCTCTTGATAGGGAAAGGCATGATCATGTCCTCCCTTAGCTGTTTTTTTCTGTTTTTCCTGATTGCAGGCAATGCCAACAGCTGAAGGCGCCGTTAAATTGTAAGCTATTGGTAACTAATGCATTTGCAGGCAAATCGCAAGTGCATGTTAACAAAGTCGCATGGCAAATGAAAGAAATTCCATTATAATCTTCCATTTCTATACCATTTTCAAGAAGGCTTATTTCTTTAAAGAGTGGTTTTAAAAAGGACCACATCATAGGTTTTTTACTTGATAACCAAATACCATAAAATAATGTGTTCTCACGTTTTTTGCGCTGCTTTATTGGTAGCTCATTGATCAGTAAATATACAGGCCACATGGAAGCACGGCTACTTTTAAAAATTGAAACACCATCTGTGTTCATTGCGAAAGATACACTGTTTTGATCATTTAAAAATCCAGAATCAAACAGTTTTTTGTAAATCTCACCCTCATACACATCCTTAATGCAACCTCAGGAACATTTCTGTTAAATCTATGTGTCCTTATACTGCATCTGTAAACGCCTTTCTCTTAAAAAGAAGTTGCAGTTGGGCTATGATTTTGTGCTGGATGAAATAATTCATAGCACCAGACACCGTCAGATCTTTGCCACATATGATATTAGGACACTTCGTTACCCCTTTATCACAATGCGTGTAGCAGAAAGAGCAGAAATAATTCATTTCTGGTAGAAATGTGAATTTCTTCAGGTATTTGCGCAATCCATATAATGAGGATATAAGTTTATTGTTTTCCGGAAGACCGGAGGTTAATCAATGAGAGGAGCCACTGCATTGTTTCACCTGAGAGTCTGAAGCGTATCATGAAGACACAAAGCAATAGCATTACCACTCCGAATTTTCTGTCTGATCCTGGGTATAAAGGCCCATCATCATGTACAGGGTGTCTCAAAAAAAACCGTGCACGTGTTTACCCAACTTATTGACCATGAACTTCTAGAATTTGGTGTAACAATTGTATACATATTGATAGACCAAACACTTAGCTTTCATATGCCGTTTATTTTATCTAATTTGGTTTTGTCAATCCTGAGATATGATCAATTAACTAAAGCTACCTAAAATCGAAGTTGTGCCACTTTTACGGAAAGAATGCTTAAGATAAGCATTAAAACCCTCGTCCTCTTAAGGGAGGGTGATCGCCGATTGCGCTAGAACGCAAAAAACAGTGACCTAGGGCGTCTAGGTGATCGCTTTTACATTCCCTGCGCTCATTTTGACGAAAACAAATTGAGGCTGCCACCTTACCCTGGGGTAGGGTAAGCCGTCAAAGTCTGATAGTGGGGGGTGATTGCCACCTTACATTTTTAGGTCGTCCGTAGGAAGAGACCTTATGGCAGCATCCTTCGTGTGTAGTCTGTCAGTGTGTCCGTCTGTGTGTCGGGGTGTGTGTGTGTCAACAATTTGGTATACACTTTTTGTTTTGTCCATTTCTTTTCCATACAATGTCCAATTGCAATCAAACTTCGGTCATAGATGCAACATGGGAACCTCCATATGTTAATGAGGTCAAAGGTCACATACCAAGGTCAAAGGTCATCCGAGGTCAAGATGTATATGTAAAAGTGGCTGCATATGTAAAATTGATTACATTTGTCCATTTCTTTTCCATACAATGACCAATTGTAACCAAACTTTGGTCATAGATACAACATGGAAACCTTCATATGTTAATGAGGTCAAAGGTCACATACCAAGTTCAAAGGTCATCTGAGGTCAAGATGTAAATGTAGAAATGGCTGCGTATGTAAAATTGATTACATTTTTCCATTTCTTTTCCATACAATGTCCAATTGCAATCAAACTTCGGTCATAGATGCAACATGGGAACCTTCATATGTTAATGAGGTCAAAGGTCACATACCAAGGTCAAAGGTCATCCGAGGTCAAGATGTATATGTAAAAGTGGCTGCATATGTAAAATTGATTACATTTGTCCATTTCTTTTCCATACAATGACCAATTGTAACCTAACTTTGGTCATAGATACAACATGGAAACCTTCATATATTAATGAGGTCAAAGGTCACATACCAAGGTCAAAGGTCATCTGAGGTCAAGATGTAAATGTAGAAATGGCTGCATATGTAAAATTGATTACATTTTTCCATTTCTTTTCCATACAATGACCAATTGCTTCAGTCATAGATACAACATGGAAACCCGCATATGTTAATGAGGTCAAAGGTCGCATAGAAAGGTCAAAGGTCATCTGAGGTCAAGATGTAAAATTGAGTACACTTTTTTTTTGTCTCTTGTTCATTTTTTTTTTGTCTCGTTCATTTTTCCATACAATGACCAATTGCAACCAAACTTGGGTCACGGATGCAACATGGAAACATTCATATGTTAATTAGGTCAAAGGTCACATACCAAGGTCAAAGGTCATATGAGGTCAAGATGTAAAATTAGCTGCATATGTAAAATTAATTACATTTAAACAGGTGAAGTACAATTGCAACCAAACTCCAGGATGTTTATTTTATTTTTTATATCCTGGATCCGCTAGTGGTGTAACCTCTTTCTTTCTAGATGCCTGTGGTTTGAGATCCACCTTGTTTTTAATCTACCCATATAAACGGACGACCTATTTGGGACCGCTGTCCCTATTTTTTTTAAAAATCGCCATTTTGAAAAATATTTTTATTGTGTGTTCCTGAAATATTTTAGCATGGGCCTATGTTAGAAACACCATTTCCATCACTTATAAGCAAAAAACCGGGTGAAATTCCGATATTTAGAACTTTTTTGGCGAAGATTTTTATGATATTTCACTGTCCAGCGAATTCGGCGGGATTTTGAGGTCGGCCATGTTTGGTGACGTCATTGGGACGTCATGCGTGAAATGTTTGTACTTGTTTTAGTATGTATGGATAGAGGGAACCTCTAGCTATAACATGGTACCCAAATAAGCATACTCTGCATTTCGGATTGGATTTTTTTAGAGGGTGGTAACCCCGGTGGTAACAACCCCCCTCTCCGGAGTAACCCTTTCTATTCATTGCAAACTGTAAAGTGGCACAACGTCGACTTTAGGTAGCTTTAGTTAATTGGTCATATCTCAAGATTGACAAAACCAAATCAGATGATATAAACGGAATATGAAATCTAACCGTTATGGCTATCAATATGTATACAATTGTTACACCAAATTTTATAAGTTCACGGTCAATAAGCTGGGTAAACACGTGCACGGTTTTTTTTGAGACACCCTGTATAGTGTCATCCTGTGATACACTGACTGTATCAAAGTCTACCATGTCAATTGTAGCATCGGCCAGGTTGTCCACAGTATCGCAAAAGTCATCGGCTAAAGCAGCGTAATTCTCCTCCTGAATCACACTCTGTATTTGGTCCAAAAATTCATCTAACCCTTCTTCTTGATCTTCCTCAGGGGCATTTATTCTGTGTCAAATCAACCCAAATTCGGATTGGTACTGGGTACATCTCAGGTGTGTGCCATTCAAGTTTTTGAATATTTTGCATTTTTAATTCAAGTTTTTGAATATTTTGCATTTTGAAATGCCCAGTAACCAAATATCACTACAGACAGGCAATGAGCCTAATCTTGTAAGTGTACTTCCCTTTAGATGAAACTACTTTACTGTGTACAGTTGCTACAAAAGGATAGAGTTGTCACTGCAATGTATTTCAGATTAATGCTATTCACATGGTAACAACAATATAAACAAAACCTTTTTACAACACTTTTGCAAGTCAGGCAGCACGATACATGCTAACACAAAAGTGTCCTTTTCAATCATTCAAACCAATCAAAATCATTAAGTCAGTGCTACTTCTTTACCTTACCTTCTCACGTACACCTGTACCCTTTCACTGCAACTGTACACATACATATTACACAACCACTTTGTAAAAATGTATAATGTATATCAATCAATGTTACTTGCCATGGAAACAACTAGATCAAGGATGCAATAAAACACTTCTAAATCAAACACTGCCTCAAACCATCTCCTTTATTCAAACACCACTTTGTCTTCCCCTTTATGACCAGTTCTCTCATCATCATTTCTTTCCAATCACATTTGATGAACAGGCGAGACTCGCCATTTGATTGAGAACCGCCTTGTTCATTAACTACCTCGGCTATTACATCCTTCGTGAAGACTTGGAAATCCTTGCTTCCGATCAAGGTTATAACAAAATCGTCTTTAGTTGGATCTGCCATGTTCATCATCATCATTCCTATACAGTGCAGAAACCTCTGTTATGAGTATACTCGCACAAGTGTTGAGGTGCATTCAGGTTGGAGTAGACAAAAACTCCATTGGCATAATAAATGTATATATATACAATTAAAAAATTTGGTGCGGAGCGATGACTAGGTGAAGTGGACGTCGCAGACCCTGGTCTCTTGGTAGTTGGGGAATTACATACACAACTGGCATATTCTGTGATTGGATGCACAAATGTGTTGTATCATCGGGTTTTGACTTCACGTGGGCAGGTGCCAAAGTTGCGACAGAGGAAGCCAATGGCTCTCATACCTTTCTTGGTGATGTTAATTATCTATGTGTTTGTTCCAGGATTGGTTGTTGGTTAGCTCAACTCCCAGGTATTTGGCTGACGAAACTACTTCAAGCGGGTGGCCGTGGATAGAATAAGCAAATTTCACTGGATTCCGATGCTTGGTGATGTTGAATACTTGGCATTTCTCAGGATGGAATTCCATGAGCCACTGTCTTTCCCATTTCTGAGGTGCGTCTAGATCCTATAGCATCGTCTGTGTTCTTGATCACACGATATACCACGCTGTCATCCGCAAATAGTCTGACATGAGTGTCGGCAGAAATGCAGGCATGTAGGCCAGGAATAGAAGTGGGCCGAGTACTCTGCCCCGGGGCACTCCAGATGAAACAGGAGATTTCTCTGATGATTCGCCATCTAGTACAACTTTCTGGACTCAGCCTTGTTGGAGGAAGTTCCCAATCCAGGTGAGGAGGCTACCATGGATACCGTAGTGTTCGAGTTTGTGAAGGAGACGGAGGTGAGGGACCTTGCACCACCATTTGAGAATGCCTGGACTAGACTGTATAAGCAACAAACTCTACTCCAAAAAAAGTCTAGTTCAAAAGCTTGTAACGCCTCGGGGTTTACCAATTTTTATGTTTACCTAACTCCTCAAAAGATGCCATCCTACAAGATCCTCTCCAGCTCTCTCAAAAAATCCTCGGTAAAACTCTTCAAAAATCCTCGGTAACACGTCCTTCTGCCAATATCCTCTCCTACTACTGTTCCTCCCGCACCGTTTCCTGCTCCTCGTCTCGCCTTTTCTTCCTCGCCTCTTCCAACCGTTTCGACTTCTGGTAGAGCCTCGCTTTCAGATGGTCCAGTTTAGCGTCCGCGTCCCGCCTCGTCATAGTGGACCTTGGCCTATTTCCTGTGCATTCTGCCTGCAGGTGCCCGTACTCATTACACGGATAGCACTTAATCGCTGGGCATTGCTATTTAACGTGTCCCGTATTGCCGCAGCTCGTTTTTCCACCTCCTTCTTTGCCTCAGCCCTCTTCCTTTCCTTTTCGTCCTCCTTTCTCCTTTTCTCCTCCTCCGTTGCTTGTTTTTCCTGTCTTTCTTCCTTGCCTCAGCCCTCTTCTTTTCCTCTTCTTTCCTCCTCTTTCTTCTCAGCTGCTTGTCTTTCCTCCTCCTTCTTCTTCGCTGCTTGTTTTTCCACCTCCTTCTTCCTTTCCTCTTCTTCCTCCTTTTGCCTTTCCTACTCCTTCTTCCGCGCTGCTTGTTTTTCCACCTCCTTCTTCCTTGCCTCAGCCCTCTTCCTTGCCTCAGCACTCTTCCTTTCCTCTTCTTCCTCCTTTTGTCTTTCCTCCTCCTTCTTCTTCGCTGCTTGTTTTTCCATCTCCTTCTTCCTTTCATCTTCTTCCTCCTTTTGCCTTTCCTCCTTCCGCGCTGCTTGTTTTTCCACCTCCTTCTTCCTTGCCTCGGCCCTCTTCCTTTCCTCTTCTTCCTCCTTTTGTCTTTCCTCCTCCTTCGCTGCTTGTTTTTCCACCTCCTTCTTCCTTGCTTCAGCTCTCTTCCTTTCCTCTTCTTCCTCCTTTTGTCTTTCCTCCTCCTTCTTCGCTGCTTGTTTTTCCACTTTCCTCGCTTCAGCTCTCTTCCTTTCCTCTTCTTCCTCCTTTTGCCTTTCCTCCTCCTTCTTCCTTGCCTCAGCATTCGTCCTCTCTTCTTCTGCCAAGTCTTGTTCTACCTTCCGCAACTTCTCCTCTAACCTCTTCCTCTCCTCGTCAAACTCCTGCTGCTCTTTCTCTTTTCTCCGCACCGCCAATCTCCTCTCCTCCCGTTCCCTCTGCTCCGCTTCCCGCTCCTCGTCTCGCCTTTCCTTCCTCGCTTCTTCTAACCGTTTTGACTTCTGGTGGAGCCTCGCTTTCAGGTCATCCAGTCTAGCATCCGCGTCCCGCCTCTTCATTGGCCGATAGCTCCTGTGCATTGTGCCTGCAGGTGCCCATACTCACTACACCAAAAACACTGAATCGTTGGGCATTGTGATTTAATATGTCCTGTATTGCCGCAGCTATAACACTTTCCGCCACCGTCCCCACTCCTTCCACCGTCCCGACTTCCACTTCTCTCCCTGTCCCGACTTCCGCTACTGCCCTGCTCCCTGCTCGTCTCCTCCCCACTTCCTCGTCCCTTGTAAATCCAACTCCTCTTCCGCTCGTCTTCCGCTCCACTAGCACTCATTTCTGCTTCCTGTAACGACACACACAGAAACCACAATTTAGTCAACTGGTACTCCAATGCATTTAAACCAACTTCTTAAAGCAACTGTAACTGTAACATCCTAATGGGTACTCGCATCTTAAAACTGGTGCAACATGGAAGGCACAATACAACAATCGACACACATCTCCACCCGTCAGCTCCCGTCAGCTCCCGTCCTCGCTTCCTTCTCTTCTGTTACTTCTCCCGGAACCTTCCCACACAACGCAAAATATGGAATTAGAATTCAATGAGTTTACCAACACGAGACACAGAACATAAGTGCAACGAACACATTTTTTTTTTTTTTTTTTTTTTTTTTTTTTATTCTCTTCTTTTCTTCCTTTAACCACCTCTTCCTCGTCCCTACTGCATTCTTCCCCACTTCACCTCTACTTCCTCTCACACCGTCCTATGTTGAAGAAAGGGACCAGAATCCCGTCCCACGGGGCCGCCTCTCCACGTCTCACGAGCCTCGCTGCCGCACCACTTGTCGCGGGGCGACGAGCTGCTGTTAAGCTGTAAGCGTGTGTGTGTCGACGTGATTTGTCAAATCTGACACCACCTATTTTTGTTGTTGTTTATGTCCAGGGTTTAAATAGGAAACCTGTTAGATTAGTAAGGCACCTGGGTCCATTGTGGGGATAGAACCCCACGCTCTCTCCCTTCTCTGACGAAAAGACAACCGTTGGACAACTTTGTTTTTACTTCACTTATACAATAATTTATTTATTCACAACCGCTAACGATAGATACAATAAGACAAATTTTACTCCAAAAACCTCCACTTCAAAAAGCTACACTCCACTTCAAAAAGCTGCACTCCACTTCAAAAACAACACCCTACTCCAAAAAGCTTGTAATACCTCAGGGTTTACCTTAAATCCTCAAGGGTAAAACTCCTACAAGACTCTCTGCTTTCCAAATTCTCAAAAATCCTCGGATAAAACTTCAAAATCACTCTATCGTCAATCGTCATACAAATCAAGCTAATCCAACTGTCCGCTAAAATCACTCTATCGTCACACAAATCAAGCTAATCCAACTGTCCGCTCCAAATATCAAAATCGCAATCAGGCAATTTTCGGCTGTGTGCGCGCGCCGGAAGGAAGGAAGTCAACGCGCGCGCGCTGATTGGCCTAATCGCTAATTAAAAAAGTCCTGCAGTGCTGTCCCGCCATGCACTATCATACTTCCTGTCAGAATGCAGTCATGCCAAAAATACAAAAAATACAAGAAATACAAGAAGAGTCTTTAAAACAAATAGCTCGCCCATTTTGGGTAATTAATTAAATGATTCTTGCAATCCTGTTACACCTGGATAGCTACAGTCCGGGCTACAGTATGCTCTCCTAGTATATCAGGAAGGTCTTCCAGAGCCATCCCCCATGTGTAGGCAAATGTGTCTGTCTCCAAGACTGTCTGCAAAGTACTTTGCTCCTGTTGACCTATATTTGATATAAAAATTAAAACAAAATAAAATTAACCAAATTGGAATCCGTATCAGCAAGAGTCACCATCTTGAACAAAGAAACAAACAGACAAAAACGAACAATTCACAAAAAGGCAAGACGTACAATTTTACAACTAAAATCCAATCAAATGTCAGATCAAACCTGGGCCGCTGCGAAAAAAATCCCCAAATAGCTGCCATCTTTAAATTCCAAGCGACTGCATGCAGAAGCCATGTCATTCCCTGGATCAGCAACGATCCTAAAAAGTGTCAACATCCACCAACCAACCCGTCCTCAAGCTCATGAGCTTTTACAGGCTTTCAAAATCGAATCCCTTTTAAAATACGTACCAAGGTGTTGTTGCACCGTCAATCAGTGTATCAATCACAATCATTTCATGATTTATATCATTGTCAAAATATTTGTTCCTCAAAAATCGTCTACAAGTTAAAAAATATTTAAATATAATGTTATATGTTGAAATTAATTCTATACTTTTAAAATATCAGAAAGAAATGTACAGAGTGGATGGAATGCGGCACAACACATGAAAACACTGCTGCATCTCAGGGTTGTTGTGTAGCTTCGGCCCCCAGTCTCCAATACGTACGCCACTACACTGATGTACTCATATAGAGCCTGCCAAGATAGTGACGTGTGAGGGTGTTATAATGAGAGTCACAGTCCAAGTTACAGAGCAAATTCATGAAGTACACTCTATGACAGAGACCAGTCTCTGACACTTACTAACACTTACGCTTTCTGTTTAGCTGCTTCCTCATATACCTTTGTGTAGCAGATAAGTCGCGCAGAGTATGTGATTCGTGTTTCATTATGTTCCCATCCCTTAACACTTTTGGGCCAGTGATTTTGACATTTCGCCGGTAATAAATCATCTAATATGTTGTCAACCGCATACTATGTGGCCCATTTTCAGGGTTATGAAGGTTAGTTTATGCCCTCAGGCATAATTATGTCCTTTGCAGCCTTTTAATTTGACTACACAGTGGGAAATTGGCACATCCTTAGATGATTTATTCCCAGCGAAATGTCAAATCACCGGTCCAAAAGTGTTAAGGGAGTGGGCACATAATGTCCGATTTTGAGTGTTGTGCGATGTTTCATATACTTGATATATGACATTACTGACTTGAAGTGAAATAATGAAATATCTGATGCGGCGTCAGATCTGATGCGCACAGTCAACAGGAAACTATGAATCCATTTCAATTGGCCTTTTCAGTTTAGTTCTAAATGATGCAAAAATGCTTTACATCATTTACTTAAATAATTAACTAAGCTAATTATCTAATTTTCAAATCTGATTAACGAAGTAGGATAAACCATGTGGATGTGCATATATAGTCACAAATCCGTTTTTGTCTAGGTTTCAAAATTGTACTTGAAGGAAAATTGAAAAAGAGTTACCAAGGTTCTGATTTTGATGTAAAAGCAATTAGTCCCAATTTGTATTTGCATAATTAAGTTATTTTTCCAGTATTTAAAATTTTATCATTTGACCACCCTGTATAATTATATATATATTTCCTAAGGCTATATTAAAAAAAATCATTTGTCTTAAAGCTGCTGCACGTGTGAGTTTATTGATGCGCATTAGAAAGAATTTTTTCTTTTTTTCTTTTTAAATTCCCAAAATGTCACCGATTTTTCAGATTTTCATTGATCACATCATTTTAAATACAAAAGGTCACTTTTACAAGGATTTCAATTTTTTTATATTTAAAAAAAAAAAAACTTAAAAAAACCGCATTCCGCATTAGATTTTGAAAAACTGAAGAGCTTTGAGACAAAATATTTTTTTAATATAGCCTAATAAGCTGACCAATTAATATTGTATGGTTGGATGGGTTATTTACTCATTTACAACAAAAACATGCCTAGTCTTTAAATAGGTCTTGCATTAATACATTGGAAGAAAAAATCATAATTTTGTATAAAATGTTAATTGTTACACCCTGTATAATGTTTAGGTCACCCTGTATATTTGATTTTGAGTTTCATATTTACAATCCTTTGATTATAAGCTTTCCAAATATATAGGGTTTCATACCCTTTAGATGTAAACATTTTGATATATTCTACTGAAACAGCTGTATATTTCATGAAATATACCCATGTAACACAAATGTAGCCCAGGTTTAAAAAAATGTGATTTTAAAGTGATTGAAGATCATAAAATATGATATTCTCTGAATTGAGCCTTGAATTCTAATTAATATGGTATTCAGTATTAAAATATCATCTTTTCTAGAAATCTGGAGAAAAATATAGTGTGTCATTAAACTAAAAAATACTACGGTAATAAGATGATTTAAAAAACTAAGGATAACTTGATCATCTCATCTTTAGTTTAATCTTAACTTTTATTTAATAGGTCCAGGTCATCATGCATTACATTATTTATCTATAACTAATATGCAACTTTTGACTTTGTTTTATTGATTTATTTTAATCAGATGCTTTGTGAAATAAAAAAAAATGTAATTTCAAATTTTCTGAAAATGTTGTGTATTCTTATGTGTCTTAGTTTATCTGTCTACAGGGTGAGTAAAAAAATGCAATAGTGGAAAGATGCCATCTTGTTTCAAAAACAAGTTGAAATTAGAAACTGGTTAAAAGTTGCAAGAATGATGTATTTGTTATTAACTTTAACAATTTATATGTTTGTCCATGAAGCATAATGATTTTACATTGATGCTGCACACATTGCATTTTCACATTTGAATATCCCACCAAAAAAACATAGAATAATTTCATATTTATATTCAAATTTAGAACATTACTATATATAACCAATTCATAGCATGGGTAAGGTAAATTTACTCACGTTTTTAAATTTTGGACAAACGTGTAAAACAGGTACATTGGTAAAAAGTTTCAACAAGGACAAACAAAAAAATGCTATTGACCCCATTTTTTCACACGAAGTAAGCTACAAATGTGTTATTCTTAAATCGTTGGTTTTAAAAACAAGATTTTTTCACTATTGCAGGTTTTTTTTACTCGCCCTGTACACTACCCAAGGTAGTTGGGTGAAGGTTCAGTGTTTGTAACCAACGGGTGTCCAAGGTTGTTAGTTTTCAAAACTGGAAATGAAAACAAGCACATGATGAAATTGAGCGAGAAGTACAGGGTGTCCCAAAACTTTCTATACCTTTGTAAAGCTTTATATCTTCGGTCAAATGATTGTGTCCAAGACCCTTTAATACGCTGAAAGTTTTGGTAACATAAATGTGTTCAACTTGCAGGACACAAAGTGTGTGGGGGGTGTACGTGTTCACTTTTGCGGACATCCGTATGAATACACACCTTCAAACTGCGGACACACCCCAACTGCGGACAGTCCTCGGTTTCCTGATATATCCAAAATGTTCCAATTAGTGTACGTGTACATGTACGTGATACCCTGTAACATACCGCGGTTGGATAGAATCACTGTGTGGTTGGCGGTATGATACCAAAAACACAAGAAAATAATCGTCATTTTGTCCTCGGTGTGTCGATGTGTATCCAGGTGGGGTGTCCTCGTTTGGATAGTACCACTTCATGGTCCTTGTTTGCCATTAAAGCACGTAGGGGTGTACGTGATGATGCACTGCAACAATCCACAACAATATAAGTGGTCATATTTCAATCTGAAATCTTTTTAAATCTCCATGAAAAACCTTTTCTTCCCTATATATAGAGGAGATGCAGGAGAGTTGAGCCAATTTTTATATTTTGTGTCACCATATGCGGAAGAAAAGTACAAACCTGTAAAAAATTAGTGTAAGTAAAACTTTAGAGTGTTGTTTTCGTTGTGAAACAGTAACAATTGGGATAGCAGTTAAGGCTTATTTATATAAAAGGTTTGAAAAAAATTGGTAAAGAGGCTCAACTCTCCCTACAGTATGGGAGAGATGAGCCACCATTTCAGGAGAGTTGAGCCAGCATGTTAAGTCAATGGCTGGTGAAAAAAACAAAATCATATTTTTTCAACTTTTGATTTATTAATCCTTATTATTAAAGTAAATATTTTTATTAAATTATTATTATTATTATTAAAGTAAATATTATTATCATGACACAAAATAACATGTTCTCTCATTTATTATACATTTTTCACCTTTGGTCCAAAAATCAAAATGTTACTACATGTTTTCCCTATGCTCAACTCTCCCTATGACCAATGGCTTAACTCTCCTCCTCATGGTGACCATTTTGTAAGTAACCCAATCCTGTCCGGTGTAGAACTTTTAGTAGTTTACAATAGTTCTCTAGAATAATGGTCATATATACCCCCTTCAATAAACAAATTACCACCATTATAGTCTAAGTCTTGCTATGCAGTAGACCATCCAAAGGCAATAAATGTGCTTTAAAAAAATGCATCACGGCATTTTTTGTTACAGCTCTACATTTAGGCTAAATTAAGTGCTTAAATAGTAAGGTTTCCAATGAAGGGGGGTGACAAAAATAGAAATCGTTTTTTAGGCCATTTTCAGCATAAAATGACCGTTTTTGGGCAAAAATAAGATTTTTGTGTTTTTTGGTGCAATTCATATCTTTGAACAATGTACTATCCACCAGTAATCAGTTTGACCTCATTTTTTGTTTAGAAAAGGAATAATCTGGAAATAAAGCTGCTTAAATATAAAGAAAATAAAAGCATAAGGGAGTACAAAAGGGCACTTTTCTCAGTTTTGTAGTTGTATTTGCCACTTATATTCGCTAGTTGCTTAATCTGTCATGCGATGATTGAATAAATCAGCAAACTAGTTTGACATGGTCTATGACATTTATAGATAGTTTTATGATGACAAGTATGGTAAAATTCAACATTAAAGGGGTATTCCATGGTTATTTAATATAAAGGTGTAGAATCGTTATAGTGACATAGAGGTGTATTTAAGGGAGTGTCTTCTGTGCACTCACAGGACTCCCAAACCTTCTTTTTGAACCTCTTTTCATGGTCCTAAAACATATTCAGGGTTTTACCAAAATTAATGTTAGTATGCTAAGGGGTTATTCAAAATGGCGTCCAAAATGGCCGCCAAAAGGGTCAAATTTCGTAAATGTATGATAAAAGTATACTTTTTAACAACGGTAATACTTTGAGTTACTCGGTATGTGGTAACTCATATCCAGTACTTTTGCATTGTTAAAATAAATTAAATCAAGATGGCCGCCAAGATGGCCGCCCTAATTGTAAAAATAGCGTATAACAGCGTATATTGCATCATATATACCATGTTCTAAACTGCTAAACTAATGCTTTTAGATAAACAACTCACCTCTGTGAAAGTTTTGAATATTTATCGCATTCTAAAATGGCTGCCAGACGATTAGAACTGATGTTAAATGACCTAAAACAGGTGGTTTACATTATAAAAATAACATTAAACAATGTAATACCTATACCGCAAAAGCTTATGAAACAGCATTCTTTATATTTCTATGATAAAACGTAATATTTTTAATATTTTAAAATGTGCAAGATGGTCGCCGAAAAAGTGAATCATTGAATAACCCTGAGTGATCATTTAATGACGCCATCTCACCATTTAATGACGGGGCCGTCATCTAACACACCCTACATGACCATTTATTGACTCGATCCAAGTGATATTGTAATAAATCTAAGTGACCATTGACACAAAGGGATTGTTTAATGACTTCATGTGATCCTGAGTGATCATTTCATTACCCCGGGGGATCATTTAATGACCCTAGCTGATAAGTTAATGACACCAAGCAATTATTTAATGACCCGGTTGGTCGCATAATAACCACAGGTGATCATTCAATGACCCCAATTGACCATGTAATGACTCAACTGGATCGTGTAATGACTCAAATGGATCGTGTAATGACTCAACTGGATCGTGTAATGACTCAACTGGATCGTGTAATGACTCAAATGGACCGTGTAATGACTCTTGAGTATTCATTAATGATACCAAGTGATATGTTATGGCCCAATCCATCATGTGATTACTCAAGCCGCCCAAACTGTCATCCAGTAACACCAAGGGATAAATTTATGACCCCAAGGTAATATTTATTGACTCGATCCAAGTGATAATTTGATAACCCTTGGTGACCATTGACACAAAGTGACTGTTCAATGACCCAATGCGATCCTGAGTGATCATTTCATTACACCATTTGATAATTTAATGACCCTAGGTGATAGCGTAATGACCCCAAGAAATCATATAATGACCCGGACGTTCGCTTACTTACCTAAGGTGATCATTCTATTAACCCAAATGACCATTCAATGATCCAAAAGGATCAGTTAATGACCCGAGTGATTATTTGATTAACCTAGGTGATCATAGACCGCGAGTGATACCGAAATGACCCCAATCAATTAAGTAAGTAATATAAAGCATATCTGATTAATAAGGTCATTGATGGATTCATACAACTACCTATAAAACGTAAACATATTTGGTGGCGATTGGGATTGATTGATGATCCTTTTGGATATTTCAATAATAAGGTAGGGTTTTGAAGCCCATCATAATTATCCCCATTACATCACTAACTTATCTGTTTATAAAATGTTGGATACTGAGAGATAGCGAAAATGTATAGTTGATAAGGTCCAATCAGCTATTTCTGACCATATTGTAATCATTTTGGTAGCCATCTTGCTATTTTCTTCTGACCAATTGGTAGTTAATGGAGTCCATCTGGTAGCCTTAAATCATTTGATGAATATGATACAAAATATGCTGTTATTATTGGCTATTTTTATGTTTAGGCGGCCATTTTGGCGGCCATCTAGGATTCAAAGTATGTTAATAATGCAAACGTGCTGGATGAGAGTTTAATACATACACCCTATAGTTAAAACTACACTGTCATCGTACATTTTGGTTGATTAAATGATCACCTGGGGTTATTAAGCGACCATCCGGGTCATTTAATGATGGCTCGGTGTCGTTAACCTTTCACCTAGGGTCATTAAATGATCTCACGGGGTATTGAACTGATCACTCGGATCATTTGGAGTCATTAAACAAATGTCAATGGTCACTTAGGTTTATTACAATATCACTTGTATCGAGTCAATAAATGGTCATGTAGGGTTTGTGTTAGATGACGGCTCCAATCTTTTGATGGTGAGTTGGGGGTCATTAAATGATCCCCCAGGGTTATTCAATGATTAACTTTTTCGTCGACGATCTTGGATATTTTAAAATATTAAAAATATCACATTTTATCATAGAAATATAATTAATGCTGTTTCATTAGCTTTTGCGGTATAGGTATTACATTGTTTTACATGTTATTTTTATAATGTAAACCACCTGTTTTAGGTCATTTAACATCAGTTTTAATCGTCTGGCAGCCATTTTAGAATGCGATAAATATTCAAAACTTTCACAGAGGTGAGTCGTTTATCTAAAAGCATTAGTTTAGCAGTTTAGAACATGGTATATGATGCAATATACGCTGTTATACGCTATTTTTACAATTAGGGCGGCCATTTTGGCGGCCATCTTGATTTAATTTATTTTAACAATGCAAAAGTACTGGATATGAGTTACTACATACATACCGAGTAACTCAAAGTATTACCGTTGTTAAAAAGTATACTTTTATCATACATTTACGAAATTTGACCCTTTTGGCGGCCATTTTGGACGCCATTTTGAATAACCCCTTAGCATACTAACATTAATTTTAGTAAGACCCTGAATATGTTTGAGGACCATGAAAAGAGGTTCAAAAAGTAGGTTTGGGAGTCTTGTGAGGGCACAGAAGACACTCCCTTAAATACACCTGTAAGTCACTATAACGATTCTACACCTTTATGTTAAATAACCATGGAATACCCCTTTAATGTTGAATTTTACCATACTTGTCATCATAAAACTATCTATAAATGTCATAGACCATGTCAAACTAGTTTGCTGATTTATTCAATCATCGCATGACAGATTAAGCAACTAGCGAATATAAGTGGCAAATACAACTACAAAACTGAGAAAAGTGCCCTTTTGTACTCCCTTATGCTTTTATTTTCTTTATATTTAAGCAGCTTTAATTACGGATTATTCCTTAACTAAACAAAAAATCAGGTCAAACTGATTACTGGTGGATAGTACATTGTTCAAAGATATGAATTACACCAAAAAACACAAAAATCTTATTTTTGCCCAAAAACGGTCATTTTATGCTGAAAATAGCCTAAAAAACTATTTCTATTTTTGTCACCCCCCCCTTCATTGGAAACCTTACTATTTAAGCACTTAATTTAGCCTAAATGTAGAGCTGTAACAAAAAATGCCGTGATGCATTTTTTTAAAGCACATTTATTGCCTTTGGATGGTCTACTGATGGGAAAAAAGACAAAACATTTATTTTTCTATTTTTCACTCAAAAGTGAAAAAAAAAAGATTTTCTTTTTAGGTATCTTTGATACTGAGCACACATGACAGTAGAGTTTAACACTAAGAATGTCTTATTGATGCTATATAACAATATATGCCAATATAAATTTTAGTAAGTTACTACTTTTTGAGTTATAGGGGGTGGCTCAACTCTCCCGCATCTCCCCTAACTCTCCCGCATCTCCCTACCTCTCTCGCTCTCTTCTTCAATTCATTTATATTATGTGTTTATATGAAAGTGCAGTTTTAGAGTTCGGAAAAACTTCTGTGTTTTGGCAACACATATAGCTGTTATTGTAAGTTCATGGTATCAAAATAATCTACAATTGTCCTCTATCCAAACATGTTTTCTGTTTTATACTATAAATTATTTTACTGGAGATATAAAGCTTTAAAAAGGTAAATCTCATAAACTTCTGGGACACCCAGTGTATGTAATGTGATAGGGCCAAAATGAGTCTTTCACATTTTTAATTTTCTTCGTGAGTATATTGGCCATTGCATCACTACCTTTCGCAGATATCCCTGTAGAATATATAGTTTGATCAGTTCCAATTTGGAAAAGCCTCATTACAGCAGCAAATGAATAGAGAAAGACGCGGACGTGCATGAAGGCAACAACGCATTGTGTATCATACGTGTGACGCATGCCTGCGGAAAAAAACGTGTGCATGTGGGCATAATCGCGCGCGGAGAGATGAAAACCGAATATTTCTCGCCAATTTAGAACTGATTAAACTATAGACAATGCATTCTAAAGGATTCTCAGAACAACAGAAAACATAAGAAATACTTTCCTTTTGATTTGAATCACTTTTTGATGGCTTGACACCAGTCACTGAGACCAATGTATTGACTTTACAGGTATTGAGGACTAGAGTCTTTTTGCATGATTTCTCCCAAAGTATAAAGTATAGCAATCCAAAAGATGGGTTATGTGTAAATACGACGACTTTAGTGTTAAAAAAGTAACTTGCCAAACAATCAATGTATGTGCTCATATAATTACACAAATATAGCATCAACATAAAATGTTAAATTATAAAATTGTAAAGAATTTCTTCTCTATAATTTGAGATATCATATGTGAAGATTGACTGAATAATATTAATAAAGCCATGTGTCCAAAACCAAACCGAAGTATGATTTTCATTTCTGCAGTTGGTTCTCCAACATGTGGGATCGTATGTCAGGTAAACGTATAGGACGTATTGATCAAGGGAAACACCCAATCCACTTCGACTATCAACTGATGAGTTGTTGCTACCAATTGATAAGAAAAACTGCCTATTATTACAAAGAGCCGGGTGTTGCAAAGCGAAGTGCTATTTTAGCGTTTGGGACAACTTTGTTACTATTCAGTCAATCTTCATGGTGTCAATTTAAAGAGAAGAAATTGTCCACAGTTCTGTTATTTAAATATCTAGGGCCATATTCTCGTACTAAACACATTTTTAGCTTAAAATCGTATCTAACTAAACGTGTGTCTAACTTAAACGCGAGTTTATCTTTTAAATGACGTGTTTAACAAAACACAGGTTTTAAACTCTGCGAATCTCATCCCCAGCGGTCGTGCGTTACTGTATACAGGCATTTATTTTTGTTGGGGCCCTAATGGTTTACAATAGATATCGACCAATTACTTCAAAAGCATGTGTATTTTTAATACTACACGATCTGAACATCAGCTTGCAGCAGGCACGGTTGAGTGATTATTCAAGGCATACAGTTGGTGTATGAGTTTAATTAAACGCGCTTTAAACTATCCCCATAGTATACCCATGTCTAAAGTTAGACACTTTTTAGTGAGTTAGATGCAAGGCTCAAGATAACAGGGAGCTACTTTTTTCAAAAGTAGCGCCCGGATCATGGGACTTATTGAGAACCAAGAGCTACTTTCAGTCTACTGGGAGCTAACTTTTTATTAAATCGTATTGTCAAATTGAAATTCGATGTCTTAGGCAAGCTTAGGCCAAAAAAAATAAATTGTTTGTTTGTCCATGGAGGGTCCGAAAAAGGTAGGGTCGGTAGGTCGGATAAATTTTTTTTAATTTTAATTTTTTTTAAATACGGATATTGTATTTGGGAATATAAATTCGGCATGAATACTGTGAATTAAAGTCGTCCAAACACAAAACACATCACTTTGATAGTATTGAACTCTTTTTTATGAGTTCCAATATTGTAGTACTGGTTGCAACACTGCAAACTCGGTCAAAGAGTATTTTTGTACCGAGTTTGTGTGCGCAGATACCGTGAACATGTTGTCGGTCGCCGCCATTTATTATGATTGAAAATTTGCAGAAAGTGAAACAACGTAGTGTTGAAGTTCTAGAAATATATACGTGAAAGTATTACTAAACCTATTTTTTCTCGAACTAACTACCCCAAAAATTGCAAATATGAACCGTAACTACAGTTTTCATATTTTCTCACACTGCGTTTTTAGTATAAAAATGACATCAATTGCACGCGCGATTAAATGTTCATTTAGTCCAGGCATTCTCAAATGGTGGCGCGCGCGCCACTTCTGGCGCATCAAGGCATCCTAAGTGGCGCGAGAGTGGTTAAAATTTGTTTTAAAAAAAAAAAAAAAATCATGATATAGCCAAATTCCTATAGGCATATGACAGTCAGATGTATAAATACAGCAATTTTTCTCGCGCTACGCGCGTATGTGCCCTCAAAACAGTAATATTAGTTAATATGCTGCCTACATATATTAAAATATTTTGAAATTAATGTTATAAAGGGCATTTTGCCATTGTAAATTCTAAAAAATATGACCAAGTGGAGCTTCAACAAGTTGGTTACTAAAATGTGGCGCATCACTTAATCTAGTTGAGAAAGCCTGATTTAGTCCTTTTAATAGTCCCCGCGGTTGCCAAGTTCATGCACTAAACATCATGTTACAAGGGACTGCGCATTGGGGATGGTGTTTATAAAGACCAGATTTACGATAGCGAACGAAATCAGGAATAAAACGGTCCGTTTGGCCATTTAAATTGCTCAAAAAGTTGTTTTAAAAAATAATAGAAAATAAAAAAGAATACGGTCGGCACCAAGGTACACGGTCGGTCGGACGTGGACAAACAAACAATTTTTTTTTCTTGGCCTTACCGATCATCAACGGGCGCTGGTTTGGACAAAATATCAGCGCTCAGTTGTTTATTTTTCAGCATTACCGGGCGCTATGGCAGGAGGACCGAGGGGAAAAAATTGCCCAGCGCCCCCTAATCTTGAGCCTTGGTTAGATGCGTATTTAGGTTAAACAATTTTACGAGAATTACGTGACGTACGTCTAGACGATGTGTCTAAAGTCAAAGTTAGACGCGTGTTTAGCTTAAAACCGTGTTTAACTACGTACAAGAATACGGGCCCTAATCTTTTTATATAGGAACTACAATTTTGATAGAATTAGGAACTGTAGTTTTGGAGTTATGCGCATATTTATTACCTGGCGAGTTAATTTTTAAGTACTGCTTGAAGACAACAAGGATTTAAATTTACATCAACTATTTAAAGGAAAACAACTTGACTGGTGCATATAGATATAGAGCATTTAATAGCGTTACTGATACAGGTTTTGTCATTTATCACTGCGAGTATATTAATTCATAAAACTATTACTGTAAACCAAAAACAAAAGTACCCCTTAAATTAACTGCATTTTCAGATGTAGTAAGCAAAATGATATAGCAGCAAAGGATCGTGGATGAAATATGTTCAAGAACTAATATTCAGTGGTTATTGCAGCATTATGTACCGTTTTCAAACATTTTAATGACCTAAACATTTAGTGATAATTTACAAATCTGCTATCATAGTGTATACCGGTATTTTTATTCATGATCATGGAAAGACCATGCTTGATTTATTTAAATCACTCCGCATTGTATTTCATTCTTCACCATTTGTAGACATGCACTATTCTTTGAAAGTCCCATTTAAAAACTTAAGTGGAGGGGTATACTAAAAGATGGGTCATTCATCAAGTTTGACCTATAACTTGCCTACATAATGTCAGCCAGATGGGTTTTTTTGGTTTAAATGCTGGAATCTCCGAAGAAAGATAGATTATTTTCATTTTAATTGACAGAATTAATTAAACATCACTCAGAAATGGGCCATTCGCACAATAACCAATTCACGACGCATGACACACACTTTACCTCTCTTTCACCAACTCAATACATTGAAAATCAACGATATCAACCAGCTACAAACGGCACTATTTATGCACGACCACTTCTATAACAACCTTCCTCCAAATTTCGCAAACTATTTCACCACAAACCGTCAGATACACGCACACAACACAAGGCAAGCACACAAATTTCATCTTCCTCTCCCAACGACCACAGCTGAAAAACATCAGATACTCTACTATGGTGCTAAGCTCTGGAACGCTCTTCCCAACACTCTCACAAATATCACAAACAAACATACATTTAAAAGGCAGCTCAAAAAATGCTACATTTCTACATATGATACACACACCACACATACCATTCTTTCTCTAAGTAAAACATAAACTTTGTTCGCTTCTCTTCTTATCTCTTCTTCTTATCAACCTCTATTTTCATTCTATCCCCTCTCCTTCCATGCCTTCCTCCTGTAGAACATAACAAATGACTTAACTTACTTTTATCTTGGCAACTTTGTCTCTTGTCATGTACATGTGTTCTGTATTGTTCTCTTTTTGTTTCTGTGTGTCTTTGTCAAGTGTATTGTTTTTGTGCTGTTCTGTCTGATCTCGTTTCGTGTTTTCTGTTCTCCCGTCATTAAAAATGCTCTAATTATTTTCATTCTATTTTTGTGTCAAGGGTCCCCGTTATATAAGCCCGTCTATCAGGGTTTCCACTGGGGTTCCTAGCCTCTATTCCATATTGTATTATAATTTCTTTGTATTACTTTTGCTGAATAAATTGAATTGAAATTGAATTGAGAAATAGCCTCTTGGTACCCAAAATATTTATATTATCATCATAGGCAATGATAGACTTTGTTTACTTTTCAGTTAGAATCGGTCGGTTTTGGTGTGGTATTTTGTGTGTGTTTGTTTGTTTTTCTTTTGGGGGGTTGCTTATTGTTTTGTTTTTGGCGCGAGGTGTTTGTTATTTTTTAATTTTTAAATGTAAAAGTTTCAATTAAAATAATATACACACAGTTTAAGAACATTTTGAGACATTCTCCTCAAAAGTTCAGAACATTTTAATTGTTTTCAAAAACAAACAAACCAACACATTTCAAATTTGGGGAAATATGGATCAGTTGGGTTCATATAGGACAGGGTTATGGATTATAGATCAATTATCTTCCCTATTTTAGAATTAAATCCGTCAATAAAATTGAATGCAAATAAAATGCCTACTTATTTAACAAAGTTACAATTATGGAATATGTGACCTGCTCCCACAAAACCCGACATAAGTCGCCAGAACACTTATGGAAATACAGCTCAACAAAAGTGTCACAAATCAATAGAAAACAAAGACATTTTCAAGAGAATTATTGATTTTTAATGGACAAACGTTTGAGCAATTATGACAAGTGATACATCATTTTAAAGCTGGTTCTTTCAGCATGTTCAACATCAACAAATCAGAAAAAATATATTTCAACACTTATGTCTGGTTTTGTGGGAGCGATCACATATTTCATTTCTCCTCAAAAGTTCAGCAATTTGTTTTGAATCACCAATTGTTAGAATATTTGTGATATATTCATATTGCGTTTCATATCAATGAAAATCTGTTCCTCTTTCCTACGATATCTCATTCATAGCAATCACTTGTTTCAGTGCTTATCCACATGCTTGAGAATGTAGGGCGGTCTCAATCAACATGTGCCAAATTCACACCTATTTTGTGCTCACAAAAACAAGTTGTCTTCTTCTGTTCAATGAAGTGTTACATTTACTACAATGTAGAGTGATGCTCTATTGACTTTTTTGAGCAAAAATTGTGATGATTTTGGCACATTCAGATTTAGACTTCTCCATTCCTTTGAAGCAAGTGGCTTAGCATTAAATTGCTAAGTAAAAGTGATTGCTACACATTTGGTATCATTGTAAAATGATGAATAAGTCAGCTTCCTATTGATGGGCAACAAACACACTATGATCATCAACAAAATATATGAACAATACATTATTGAAAACAAATTCAAAACTTTTGTGAGGGTTTTATAATAGAAAGTTATAAGGTAGGAAGTAGAACTTATTGAATGACCCTCATATCATAATTAGTTTTGATATATTTATTTTTAAGAAACTTGTCAAGTTCCTTCTGCAAAAGAAAGAAATAACAAATCAACTCATTTTGATTCTAAAATTCAAACCATATAATTGCCAACTTTATTTAACATGCTATTGAAATTTACGAAAAAAGAAATGTGTCATTTGGCTATCAGTTGTGTATAGCCAAGTTAAAATAAAGATGGTAGAACCTATTAAATGAATAATGAATTATGTAAATATAATATTTGTTATAATCTTGTAAATGCTCTAACTATATTAAAATGCTCTAAATATTACACTAAATTTGAACTATAATGATACGCTATTGGTAAAATAGTAATTTGAATAACTCTCTATACAGCAGATATACTACATGTATTTATAAAACAATTAAAATATTACACCATTCATTTACAAAATCCTCTGCTCACTTACTTAATTTTGAAACTAGTAAATCAAAATTAGCATGTTAAATAGTGTGCTTTATGTTGTCAGCTTTTTGAAAACGTAATTATTATTTCATAAAGTTCAACAGTTTGTTTACCAAGGCTCAAGATAAGCGGGCGCTGGGCGATTTTTACCCCTCGGTCCTCCTGCCATAGCGCCCGGTAAAGCTGAAAAATAAACAACCGAGCGCTGATATTTTGTCCAAACCAGCGCCCGTTGATGATCGGTAAGCTTGCATACGACATCGAATTTCAATTTGACAATACGAGTTAATAAAAAGTAGGGCTGGGAATTTCGGGTATTTGTGTACCCGGGTACCCGACCCATCCCGGGTACCCGACCCCCCCCCCCCCCCCCCCCCCCCCAAAAAAAAATATTGGAGTACAAATTTTGTTACCTAAACGGTCTCGATTGACCCCATGTGACCCCATATCATTTCCATGTAACCTCTATCTTGGTGTCACACTCACAATTAATTAAGAAATATTTTCATTTATCTAAACAAAAAATGATATCACAAGCATAAGCCACTTAAATTCAGTAACTTATTTAATACAGCAAGATACAATACAATATAAGGTCATGGCATTCACAAATGTATGTGTGGATGGACAATAACAAGGTTGACCTCACCCCATGGTGTGGGTCATGAGGTATTATGTGGGTTATAAGGTTCAAATATAGGTCGTCTAAGGTCCTGTTTTGTACTTGGAAAAGAAGAAGAAAAAATGTTAAAAAATAAAAAATAATTTTTTTTTTAAATTTTTTTTTTAACATTTCGGGTATTGGGTACCTTATTTCGGGTACCCGGGTACCTTAAATCGGGCGGGTACCCGTTTGCCCGCCCGAAATTCCCAGCCTTAATAAAAAGTTTGCTCCCGGTAGACTGAAAGTAGCTCCTGGTTCTCAATAAATCCCATGATCTGGGCGCTACTTTTGAAAAAAGTAGCTCCCGGTAAAAAAAACCTGTTATCTTGAGCCTTGTTGTTTACATTTATATTACTCAAGCGCCGAAAACCTGTTCATAAATGCATCGTATTGGCGAGTTTTTTGAGATGCATGCATATTATTTGGTGATCAAGAGTTGTAATGTGATCGAGCAAACTGAGTAAGCGGTCAGAGATTTTGAGTTATAACTAAAGAACAGAAATTGAATGGAGTTTTCTGCAAAATATACCTCAGGCTCATTTTGCTTGATCACTTCACATTGGTTTCTTTTGACTATAGGGTCACGCGTTATGAACTCGCCTCCCAATAGGGTGGTGCTGTTACATTTTTTAGCTTCATGCTGTCATTTTCCTCAATTATTTTTAAAACCTTAAAAGCTATCTCAACAAATTTGGTATCATTTTAAAGCCTTAATAACAAGCTATCTGCCTGCCAAATGGCATTGGTATAGCTAATACAGAAAGGGAGATACAGCTGTTTGATGTTTGGGAACCAGGGGTGGTGCTGGAAGGGGGGCCTATTATTAGAATATTCTACAGGGAGGTATGATTATTCAAGTCTGTGAATGAAACCCATCATGGGGGTTGGCAACATTGTATTTTGATACAGAGGTTTTAGCACACACTGTACTTACATGCTGGCTAAATCATTCAATTTACACAAGAGATGCCAATGTCACCAACCTTACATGATGACAGCACAAGCACTTCAAGGATTAATCTGAATCAACCAATTACAAAGTTTGTCCCCCTGCCTGCCTCCCCCCTTGCTAAGCTACACCCATTCAGCAACAAACATGAATATACTATTTTGTTTATCCCATTAAAATCAATAGATTACTGTAGGTTTGTCCTATTACCTCGATAAAATCTAAAAGGGTTTAAAAGGAGCTTCAATCACATTTTCCAACAATGTGCTGGATTACATATTTCAATATGATTTAAAAATCCCTTTAAAAATCATCCCAAGTTCTTAAAAAAAAGGAATTCAGATAAAATAACAAAAGGACTATTTAAGTTGAAATGATATTTGAAATAAAAAATCAGGTCTACACTCATTATAGCAACCCCTTATTTTTCATATTTCAGTGCAGAGCAACCTTCCTGTAATAAAATATATCTAACTATTCTAGGTGGTAATGGCAGCTTATATGCACGCTTAGGTAAGTGACATTCCCCAAGACTACCCCTAATGACATAACGACAAAGCTGACGTAGACTTCGTGTATTACTACAATAACTAGTAAGCATATTGCACACTTCTGTATCATTAGCTACAACACTCGGGAAATTCTGACTGTGGAAAGGAAATTGTCCCGAAGCCTTGAGTAGCAATTTTAGACATTCCATATCATGCCCTACACTCAGTCCGGTACACAATATGCTGGCAGCACGTAGAATCGGTGAAGCCTCGTTGTAGTTTGTTGTGTGGACTTCCGCACCGTATTCTAGCAATACCATGACACATTCTAGGTTGCCTTTCAGCGCGGCCCAGTTCAACGGCGTGTCGTTGTTGTAGTCCATGGCATTCACGGAGGCTTTGCGTTCTAACAGCGCCCTCACACACTTATGATTATTACGAAAGCAAGCCCAGTGTAGTGCTGTGGAGTGGTTTCCATCAGGCGCATCAGGATTAGCTCCATACTCCAGGAGTAGCTTAATGCAGTCCACATCTTTTTCGGCTGCATAGTGTAAGGCCGACCTGCTGAACCCATCAAAGGCATTGACCTATGAATTGAAATTAAAATTAAAGACGGATAAATAACAAATTAAAAAGGTGTTATAAAGAGTAGTTTGACTTGGTTTTATCAAAATTAATTGGATGCAACAATTATACAAAGGTCATTAAATAAGCTCTTGGCCTAAGGTAAAAAGCAATAGGTATAACAGTTCTGACTGATAAGTATGTGTAGTTTAATTTATTGAATGATACAGGGTGACCCAGAAAATGTTGAACCCAAAAATCACAAACTTAAAAAAAAAAATGAAAAATGAAAATAAATAAATATGGCATTCTGTTTTCAACAGTTATGTGAACAATTTATTCAGCTTTCTGGAGAACTTTAGATCATGTAAATTGGCCTTACCAAACTAAAGATACACTTGATTGTGTGACAGGGGGTGTTTTTGCCCTTTTGTAAAAGTTAAAAATTGTAACTTGGTTCAGATATGAAACTTGATTCTGTTCCAAGTACGGTGAGTTAAGTAATCTTTTCTTTTGATCTGTATTTATCAAATTAACATTTTCAAATGAAGTCAAGGGGACTTCAGGTTTTTTTTTCCACAGTCTCGTATATAATAATAATATTGATTTACATTACAGTCACAACAAAAGATCCCGATAAAAGTAAAAACAAATCGGAAAGAATTGGTTTCAAACAGGCTCTTGTTCTGCTCATGTAGCATGAAACCATTTTTTTGCACTTCACTTACACTACAAAACAACACTTCTTAATACAAAATTACATGTATTTTAAGTTTCATGTGGCCTATTTTTATGATCTAAAATGTTTCAGAAAGTTAAATGCATGGTGCACATAGCTGGTGAACGAATTATGCAATATTTTGTTATTTTAATGGTTAAAAAAATATTGAATTTTGTGATTTTTGGGTTCAACATTTTCTGGGTCACCCTGTACACACAGACAGTTATTATCTTTTCTACTTTTTTGTTACAGCTGTATCCACCTTGACAGTGATTCTTGAGAAGTGGAAATTGTAAGACAATGAAACAAATTCAGAAAACAGTCATCGTCAAGACATCTGCTTTCTCCAGCCTTGTTATGAATATAGACTAAAAAACCATCGTCAAAAGATTTGCATTCTCTAGCCTTGTTATGAATATTGAAAAATCTACCATCATCAAGACATCTGCATTCTCTAGTATTGTAATGAGTCTACACCATCCATAAGAATCTTGTATTCTAACTGCTGAGATCTGTTCAAACATGTTGCCTTCTCTTTAAAGGCGGCATTAAAAATTACATTAAAAAGCAAGTAAATATTTTCTCCCTTGGTCCTTTAATCCATCCCTTTGATTGAGTATTGCACCTTTTAGTAATGAATTTTACAATTGACAATCTAGACTTGCACCATTATCAAAGTGGTTTCAAGAGTACATGCAACTTTTCTCAAAATATTTGGATTTGCAGATATTGCATCAAATCATGTACAGGGTGTCCCTAAAAAAAGGGTGCACATGTTTGCGCAACTTGTTGACCATGAAGTCCTAACGTTTAGTGTAATATGTTTATACACACGGAAAGGGGAAACACTCAGCTTTCAGATGCCGTTTATTGTATCTGATTTGGATTTGTCAATCCTGAGATATAACCAGCTTATCAAAGCTACCCAAAATCGTCGTTGTGCCACTTTTACAGAAATAATGATTATGAGCGTCAAAACGATACTAACATTGGTCTATCCATGGGCATCTATCGTCTTGAAACATTGGGGTGGGCATTTGACCAGAATTGTTTAAAAGAGGCTGAGGAACAAAAATGATGTCCTTGGAATATGTGGTAAGGGATTTCTGTTATTCTGGGATCCCTCTGAAGTGCACGCCGCACGTTATCAATGTGTTACTACTGTATCCTTCCACTTTTCATATCTTAGTCTTCCAGTGTTCTTTATTCATATTGGTGCTTGTACCATCTACCAAGTATTTCCAATACTCCTTTGTACTTGTAGGTGTATTCCTAGATGGTACGTGAGAGTTTGGGAAATTAATGGAAAACTCTCTGGTGACTTCTGCTGGACTTCTCGTTTCATGATATTTTAATACCATGAACACCCTCTTCTAATGGAAATTGAGGCCGCACCCAGCCATATGGACATCCGTCTTGTTTTGAAAATGTAGGCCCAGTAAACATTTTGTGAAACCTCGTCAAAAGGAATGGTTCGAATCATGTAACATACATCTTTATATTCAGTTCTGCTTGGATACACAGGCACTCATTCTATTATTTAAACCTATTCAATCTCAATACAAAAAAATGTTATTTTGCATAACACTGGTGAAGGGCAATCGTACAAGTGGAAGTTGTATCTTCATGATCTTAGGAGTAAACCTTTAAAACTATAAAGTGGCACAACATCGATTCTGGGTAGCTCTAGTTAACTGTCCATATCTCAGGATTGACAAATCCGAATCAGATGAAATAAGCAGCATCTGAAAGCCAGGTGTTTAATCTTTTAATATGTGTAAACATCTTACACCAAATGTTAGAACTTCAAGGTCAACAAGTTGGGTAAACACGTGCACCCTTTTTTTAGGGACACCCAGTATTTCCTGATTTCCAGATATTAAAAAAATAGTTTTCACCTCTATGTATCTTCTTCTTCTTCTTCCTATAAAGTGCTGCCTTCAAATGGTTGAAGATAAACGCACTGTAATATAATTGCATATAAACTTACATCCGCTCCATGATCCAATAGCAGCTTGACAATTTCTACATCTCCTACATTACAAGCAGGAATGCAGAGGTAGTAATGTACCATGTTCCTTGTTCACATCTACTCCTTCCTCCAATAGACTCTCAACACTATCCTAAAAACATTCAAACATACGATCAAATGTTTAACAAAAGTAGATTAATTAAGACAAGAATGATTGGTAGTCTTTCCAGGAACTGAGTTCATTTTTTGTTTGTCAACTAACACCATTCATCAATTCAAGAGAACAGTGACCCCAATACCTAACTGCTTTTACTGTCATACACATGTATAAACAAAAGGGCAGGCCCCATTTCCTGCTGGTTTCAGGTTTTAATTATTTTATGTAGGCTTGTGATGTACGTGTGTGTTTAAATCTTTTAATATATATATAGTTGTTGTTGTTGTCCTTTGTCTTTCCTGTATGGGATGGATCCGTCCATCCCGTATCCTGGAATTTCTGTGCGGTCTTTAATTGTTGAACAAAGATTGATTGAGTAAAAAAAATAAGTGGTAAATATTGGCAATGATTATTTTAAGTGGTAAATATTGGCAATGATTATTTAATCTCCAATGGTAAGTGATTGTTGAAAGGATCATCTTTAAGATGAATTGTCATGTCAGAATTATCAATATCTAATTCAAATGACAAAAATGTTTTGCTGTACAAATCCAATTATCTACTCACATGCTTAGACTAATTCATCTAATTCAAATGTTGCCAAAAATCATGTAATGCAATTATTATAATAAAGACTTTAATTTATCACAACTTTTACCTTGAAGATGTCTTACTAAGGGTGTTTATAACCCCAAAAATACGAAATTTACCAAGAACTGTAACTGTTGAACTATTAATATGATCATTTACATAAAATTTACATTTTCAGAAATGGAGAATCCATTTTTGATATCAAATTTCACTAAACATTCTGATTTTTTCAATGTTTAAGTTTTTAATAATTAGAATTTTAGATGACCAAAATAGATCAACAATTGCATTTTGGAGGTAACAAAAATAAAAAATAATAAACAAATTTATGATAAAAAACGCATCCCTAGTGAAAGTGTCTTTAGATGAGTTTGGTGCAATTATGGCAATTTCTACCAAAAACTGATTACAAAATTGATACCAGAAATGGATTCTCTGACTCATTTCCTTTCCAAAAATGTATACTTTTATATATTACATCACATTAATAGTTCAAAAGTTACAGTGCTTGATAAATTTCTTATTTTTAGGGGTTTAACACTCCTTAAATTAAATTACATTTACATACATGTATTGTTTGGCCACACTGCATAAACAGAAAATAATCATAGCCTATGTTATGCCTACCTCTGGATATTTTGTCCATCCAGTGATTGCTCTAATAAGACGATCTGATAAATCATACTCGTGCTGTGCCATGGCTAATCTGTACCATACACTAGACATGTCACTTTGTCGCTTTCAGTATTACCTGTAAATATTTGAAGAACAAAAATGTGTTGCAAACAATGGTTATGGTACTACCGGTATTATACAAAACATGTATTATTTTGACTACAGGACTAAACAGTGCAAACTCATTACAAATTAGAAAGTACAGTTCACGGCTTTCGCAGTAGGTAAGCCGGCATATATTTACAGTGATCTCAAGTGAAGGGCTAGTTGGCCAATGCGTCCATGTACCGCGATTTAAGCCTTTGCGGGCAGCGCAAATACAAGAAATGTTGTTTTTTGCATCCTAGTAACACTAATAATGACGCAGTGTAATTAAAACATGACGTGGCGTGTTATAACCAATCACACTTTAAGCAATCGGGTGCATAAAATCCTAAATAGGGTTATTTTCTGTATACTGTGGCAACACCCTTTAGCAATACGTATGGAGTTGCCTCTACAGAGTACGGTATTCCAAAAGGTGTGCAAACTAATATTTTTTACATAACGATGTGTTTTAGCGCATTGTTTTGTATACTAATTAAATTAAAAAACAATGAAACATCTAGCCAAATTTTGAGGTGACTGTCAAATCCAACATGCATTCATGTAAATGATGCTAGACGTTTAAACAAATCCATGACGGCATAAAGCGACTGCATATAGTGCAATCAGGCTGGTGCAACTATGCAGACTTGTCATTGCCGAGATCGAAGCTTCTAATGTGATAGCGCCCCCATTTTGTGAGTCACATAGCACGTCTCAATGAACTTATAATAAGGCCTTGCCACACATCGTTACGTAGCTGTTCACTGTTAATAAATGTGTAAAGATTTGTCTTGTGTAAACATTTGTAGTTAAACAAAAATCTGCCAAGATTGCCAATATCTCTTTCAGGTCCTTAATTAGCAAGCCAATTGAGGACCAGAAGTTAGGTCTGAGGCCTTGCATGCTGTCAATCATAGGTGTTGTCAAGATAGCGGCCTCATTTCATAAGTCACATCGCCCATACTCACACCCATAGGAGGATCTTGTTTTGCGATTCAAATTTCATCTCACATTATACATGTACATGTATACCGTACGCTCCCTGTGCAGTATATGTATGTTGAATATAAGCAGTTGCGCTCAAATTTGACAACCACAGACTTTCTATAAACTGGCGCAATCGTTCACCGCAAATTCCCAACACGAGTTGATATATCAGTTCGGCGGAACTCCAAATTCGGATACGTATCAGAATTCGGATATCCATATCCGATTTACGATACGGAGGGTATCCGAATTCAGATATTCAAATGTTGTTTTGCATTGGCGCACTCACCTATTTGACGGCGTAGACTGAAAGTACATGAGGTAATTCTTCCTTGTATAAACTATAAATTTACCTGTGAAAAATTAATTTCCATCTGTGTAAATTCCATAAAACGGCTTGGAATGATGTCCTGGTCACAGAAAACACCATATTTCGGCCAAAATTAGATGAAAAATAACAAAAATATTCCGTAAACATGTAGCTCTCATGTGCTGCCTTCAAACATCATGACATGGCCGGCCAAACATGACATGACATGGCCGGTCAAACAACATTTGAGTGTCCGAATTCGGATTCCCGTATCGTAAATCGGATATCGATATCCGAATTCTGATACGTATCCGAATTTGGAGTTCCGCCAAACTGATATTATAAGGGGCAACAGCTATACAGCCGATGATCAGGGCAGCCTATTTCAGGAAAAACTATACAGCCGATGAGTGGTGTCGAATAGCTCTGCGGGGCCTATCTAAATTGGACCCACTGAACCGTTCGGTTCTCTTGTTAAACTGGCCCCATGCACCTCGTCCCTCTGGAGCCCCTGCAGTTCTG